>WNWK01001938.1:197500-239538 GCA_009830355.1 Cherax destructor | reverse complement strand
CAAAGGCTGCAAACGTCACTTAAAGAAAAGGATCTTGGGGTAAGCATTATACGAACATGTCTCCTGAGGCACACATGAATCAAATAACTGCTGCAGCATATGGGCGATTGGCAAACCTGAGATTAGCGTTTAGACATCTGAGTAAGGAGTCATTCAAGACATTGTACACCGTGTACGTCAGGCCTATACTAGAGTATGCAGCACCAGTATGGAACCCTCACCTAGTCAAACACGTCACGAAATTGGAGAAAGTGAAAATTTGCAACACGTTTAGTCCTGGAACTGAGAGGTATGTCTTATGAGGAGAGGTTAAGGGAACTCAACCTGATGACACTAGAGGATAGGAGGGACAGGGGGGACATGATAACAACATATAAAATACTTAGTATCGACCAGTGAAGAGGCGGGGCCAGGAGCTATGAATCGACCCCTGCAACCACATACAGGTGAGTAGGTGAGTACACGCACACACACACACACATATACAAACACAACACACAAAATACCCAAACACAACATACAAATACAATACACACACACACACAACATACAAATACAACACATACACCGGCCGGAGTGGTTAAATTAGCCAACTCGATTGAGATTGCCATTGCTGACTTGTCTAGGACTTTAAACTGATAGATTGTAGAGGTTTGGGTGTGTGTGTGTGGGAAACAATCAGGCTACAGTACTAGGGTTGAAAACATCAGATATTAACAGGATACCTTAGGGATGTGTTTAAAAGGCAATATTGAAAATAAAGTTGCTAGTAAATGCAAAGAAAATGATCAACAAAGAGAGACAGTAGAGGGCAGCGAGTGACTATCTCCCTTAAGGTTTACTATAGTAATAGTAGGAGTCTAAGAAATAAGATGTACGAGCTAAGATTACTTGCAAAGTACGGGTAATATAGATATTATTGCTATAACAGAGACCTGGTTCAACCTCAAAGATAGAGAAATGCCTTATGAATGCAACATACAGGGTTATAAACTATTCCACACTGATAGGGTCAACAGGAAGGGTGTTGGAGTGGCGACGTAAGTCAGAGATAATTTAAATTGTTGTGTTAGACAAGATGTAAGATTAGAAACATCGGACACAGAATCTGTTTGGCTACAGTTTCTCGAGGGTCGTGAAAATTAATTCTAGGTGTGATTTATTGGCCCCTAAACCTTCATAGGGAGTGCAGCAAGCTGCTATGGGAAGAAATTCATAAGGCGTCTAGATATGAAAATGTTGTGTTAATGGATTGGAACAATGTGACAGGAAATCTTGAGTCTAGTGACTTTCTTGATACCATTCAGGATTGCTTGACTTGGTTCTTGCCAAAAAAGAATCACTAATTAATAATCTTGAGGTTAATGATGAGCTTGGGGAAAGCGATCACATATGACTTAGTTTCATGCGACTGAGAAATTACCTGGGTGGGCTGAATTGGAATGACCTGACTGTGGGTCAGGTAGATGGTGATGGCTGCCAATATGACGTTTTTCAGAGCATAGTTCTAGCTGCCCAGGCAACTTATGTTCTGAGTAGGAAAATTAGATTTAATAAAAATGATCACAAATGGATAAATAATAGATTAAAACATCTCATTGTTCAAAAGAGAGGCATATATATGCGTATCAAAAGAGGGGATGGGCAGTTAAGAAATCAATATATTCAATTAGAGAGAGAAATAAAAAATGGAATAAGAAAAGCAAAAATGGATTATGAGACTAAAGTCGTAAGGGATTTGAAGATTAACCTAAAAGGTTTCTTTCAGGTATACAGAAGTAACATTAGGGACAAGATAGGCCCACTCAAAAGTAACTCAGGTCAGATCACTGACAGTGATAAGGAAATGTGTGAAATTTTCAACACTTACTTCCTCTCAGTTTTTACTCAGGAAGATACTAGCGAAATTCCAGAAATAATAAATTACGTAGAACAAGACGATAATAAACTATGCACGAATGGGGTAACTAGTGACATAATCCTCAGACAAATAGAGAAATTAAAACCTAACAAAAAATCCCCAGACCCTGATGAACTGTTTGCAAGGGTTTTAAAGGAATCTTTTCAACATATCACTACAAACTGGCATAGTGCCAGACAAGTGGAAAATGGCAAATGTAATACCTATTTATTAAAGCAGAAGACAGCTCCTTAGCTTTCAATTATAGAACAATAAGCCTTACCTTCATAGTGGGAAAATTTATGGAATCAATAATTGCCGAGTCAATTCGTAGCCAACTTAGAGGGCATAAATTGATTAATGAATCTCAGCACGGTTTTTACTAAGGGGCGTTCCTGCCTTATGAATTTACTAATTTTTCACTAAGGTATTTGAGGAGGTAGATCATGGTAATGAATATGATGATAAATTGGACACATGTGTACATGGTTCTCTGAACCATTCATCAATGAATATGATATTGTGTATATGGACTTCAGTAAGGCTTCAGATAGAGTACCACATCAGAGGCTATTGAGGAAAATTAAGGCACACGGAATAGGATCATTTTTTTCCTGCATAGAGGCATGGTTGACAAATAGGCAGCAGAGAGTTTGCAAATATGGGAAGAAATCAGAGTGGGGGCACGTCACAAGCGGTGTTCCACAGGGGTCAGTGTTGGGCCCCTTGTTGTTCACAATTTACATAAACGACATAGATGAGGGAATAAATAGCGACATAAGAAATTTTGCTGACACCAAAATAGGCCGTCCAATTCATTCTAATGAGGACATTAAGAGCACTCCAGGAAGATTTGAATAATAATAATAATAATAATATAATATCTTTATTTACTACAAGTACATTTACAAGGTATACAGGCCTAGCTGACATCAATGACATACTACTATATAGAAAGTCCCTTGTTATGCAAAGCATTTTGGGCAAATTAGGTCCTTGTCCCAGGATGCGACCCACACCAGTCGACTAACTCCCAGGTACCCATTTTACTGATGGGTGAACATAGACAACCGGTGTAAAGAAACACGCCCAATGTTTCTACCCGAGCTGGGAATCGAACGCAGACCCTCGCCGTGTGAAGCGAGAGCTTTAGCGATCAGGCCATGGGCACCTATAGACTGATGCAGTGGTCGGAGAAGTGGCAGATGCAGTTTAATATAGACAAATGCAAAGTTATAAACGTTGGACAGGAAAATAACCATGCCACATATAAACTAAATAATGTAGATCTCAATATTACTGATTGTGAAAAGGATTTAGGAGTTCTGGTTAGTAGTAATCTAAAACCAAGACAACAGTGCATAAGTGTTCGCAATAAAGCTAACAGAATCCTTGGCTTCATATCAAAAAGTATAAATAATAGAAGTCCTCAGGTTGTTCTTCAACTCTATATATCCTTTGTTAGGCCTCATTTAGATTATGCTGCACAGTTTTGGTCACCGTATTACAGAATGGATATAAATGAGGATAGACTGAGGGCCCTGAATCTGCACTCTGTAGAAAGGCGTAGAATTAGGAAGGATATGATTGAGGTGTATAAATGGAAAACGAATAAATAAAGGGAATGTAAATAGCGTGCTAAAAATATCTAGCCAAGACAGGACTCGCAGCAATGGTTTCAAGTTGGAAAAGTTCAGATTCAGGAAGGATATAGGAAATCACTGGTTTGGTAATAGAGTTGTGGATGAGTGGAACAAACTCCCGAGTACCGTTGCAGAAGCTTAAACGTTGTGTAGTTTTAAAAATAGGTTGGATAAATATATGAGTGAGAGTGGGTGGGTGTGAGTTGGACCTGACTAGCTTGTGCTAACAGGTCTGATGCCGTGCTCCTTCCTTAAGTGGATGTGACCTGGACCTGACTAGATTGGTCAGTGGGCCTCTCATGGGCCAGTGCTGAAGTGTTCCGTCTTTCCTATGTTCTTAAAACACAACCTACACACACACGCACACAACCTGCACACACACACGCACACAACCTGCACACACACACGCACACAACCTGCACACACACACGCACACAACCTACACACACACACAACCTACACACCCACACAACCTACACACACACACACACACACACACACACACACACAACCTACACACGCACACAACCTACACACACACACACGCACACAACCTGCCACACACGCATCAACCACACACCACGCACACAACCTGCAACCCACACACAGCCGTCACACAACACATGTCCTACACACACATACAACCTACACACACACAATACAGCCACAAAAGTAACCTAACACACACACAACCTACACACACACACACAACACACACACACACACACACCACACAACCTACACACACACACAACCACAACTACAACCACACGCACACAACCTGACACACACACGCACACAACCTCACACACACACACACCACACAACCTGCACACCAACCTACAACCACACACACACGCACACAACCTGCACACACACACGCACACAACCTACACACACACGCACACAACCTACACACACACACGCACACAACCTCACACACACACGCACACACCAACCGCACACACCTACACACCACACAACCTACCACACGCACGTACACAACCTACACACACACACACAACCTACACACACACACACACAACCTACACACACGCACACAACCTACACACACACACACAACTTACACGCACACAACCTACACACACGCACACAACCTACACACACGCACACAACCTACAAACACACAACCTACACACACGCACACAACCTACACACACGCACAACCTACACACACGCACAACCTACACACACACACACAACCTACACACACACAACCTACACACACGCACACAACCTACACACACACAACCTAAACACACACACAACCTACACACACGCAAACAACCTACACACACACAACCACAACACACACACACAACCAACACACACGCACAACCTACACACACACAACAACCTACACACACGCACAACCTACACACACACAACCTACACACACACACAACCTACACACACACACAACCTACACACACACACAACCTACACGCACACACAACCTCACACACACACACAACCTACACACACACACAACTACACAACTACACACACACACACAACCTACACACACCACACAACAACCACACACACACACAACCACACACACACACACAACCTACACACACACACAACCTCACACACACCCAAACCCACACCACTACACACACACACACACAACCTACACACCACACAACCTACACACACACAACCTACACACACACACACAACTACACACAGCACAACCTACACACACACAAACCTACACACACACACCACACACACACACACAACCTACACACACACACAACCTACACACACGCACACAACCTACACACACACACACAACCTACACACACGCACACACAACCTACACACACACACACACTACACACACACAACCTACACACACACCACAACACACACACACACACAACCTACACACACGCACACACAACCTACACACACACACACAACCACACACACACACCACACAACCACACACACACACACACAACCTACACACACACACCACAACCTCAAAACACACAACCTGCACACACACACACACAACCTCACAACACACACACCAACCTACAAACTACACACACACACACCTACACTACACACACACAACCTCACACACACACACACAACCTCCCTGCAAACTGCATACACCACACACACAACCTGCACATAACCTACACACACACACAACCTGCACATAACCTACACACACGCACACATTCTCCAATATCAACTGAAGGACCGTCTTATCATAAATCTGCAGAGTTTTCATTACACTCCGCTAATCACGCTGGTACATGCTACTATCCCCATCCCCCAACACAAAGCAAGTTTGATAGGTGAGGGACGTATCTTCCCATCCCTTCCTCATCCCACCACATCAATAACGTGACAGCTGGGGTATGCTTCGCCTTCTATTCCTCCCCATTCTTCTTATCATGACTTAAGGAGGATTTAAGAAGAGTGGTTTCGCTTAAGTCTTCACAGAGTCTACAGACTCACAGCTCCTATCTTCACGTGCTAGCTTTGCTGATGCTTCCTATTCTTCTGCTACTGCAGCAAACACTGGCTCTGATACTACACAAAACACTGGCTCTGATACTACACCAAACACTGGCTCTGATACTGCACCAAACACTGGCTCTGATACTACACCAAACACTGGCTCTGATACTACACCAAACACTGGCTCTGATACTACACCAAACACTGGTTGATACTACACCAAACACTGGCTCTGATAGCTACACCAAACACTGGCTCTGATACTACACCAAACACTGGCTCTGATACTGCACCAAACACAAGCTCTGGATCTACACCAAACACTGGCTCTGATACTGCACCAAACACTGGCTCTGATACTACACCAAACACTGGCTCTGATACTACACCAAACACTGGCTCTGATACTGCACCAAACACTGGCTCTGATACTGCACCAAACACTGGCTCTGATACTGCACCAAACACTGGCTCTGATACTGCACCAAACACTGGCTCTGATACTGCACCAAACACTGGCTCTGATACTACACCAAACACTGGCTCTGATACTGCACCAAACACAAGCTCTGATACTACACCAAACACTGGCTCTGATACTACACCAAACACTGGCTCTGATACTACACCAAACACTGGCTCTGATACTGCACCAAACACTGGCTCTGATACTGCACCAAACACTGGCTCTGATACTGCACCAAACACTGGCTCTGATACTGCACCAAACACTGGCTCTGATACTGCACCAAACACTGGCTCTGATACTGCACCAAACACAAGCTCTGATACTACACCAAACACTGGCTCTGATACTACACCAAACACTGGCTCTGATACTACACCAAACACTGGCTCTGATACTACACCAAACACTGGCTCTGATACTGCACCAAACACTGGCTCTGATACTACACCAAACACTGGCTCTGATACTGCACCAAACACTGGCTCTGATACTGCACCAAACACTGGCTCTGATACTGCACCAAACACAAGCTCTGATCTGCACCAAACACAAACTCTGATACTGCACCAACCACTGGCTCTGATACTACACCAAACACTGGCTCTGATACTACACCAAACACTGGCTCTGATACTGCACCAAACACTGGCTCTGATACTGCACCAAACACTGGCTCTGATACTGCACCAAACACAAGCTCTGATACTGCACCAAACACAAGCTCTGATACTGCACCAAACACAAGCTCTGATACTGCACCAAACACAAGCTCTGATACTGCACCAAACACTGGCTCTGATACTGCACCAAACACTGGCTCTGATACTGCACCAAACACAAGCTCTGATACTGCAGCAAACACAAGCTCTGATACTGCACCAAACACAAGCTCTGATACTGCACCAACACAAGCTCTGATACTGCACCAAACACTGGCTCTGATACTGCACCAAACACAAGCTCTGATACTACACCAAACACTGGCTCTGATACTGCACCAAACACAAACTCTGATACTGCACCAAACACAAGCTCTGATACTACACCAAACACTGGCTCTGATACTGCACCAAACACTGGCTCTGATACTGCACCAAACACAAGCTCTGATACTGCACCAAACACAAACTCTGATACTGCACCAACCACAAGCTCTGATACTGCACCAACCACAAGCTCTGATACTGCAGCAAACACTGGCTCTGATACTGCAGCAAACACTAGCTCTGATACTGCACCAAACACAAGCTCTGATACTTCAGCAAACACAAGCTCTGATACTGCAGCAAACACAAGCTCTGATACTGCAGCAAACACAAGCTCTGATACTGCACCAAACACAAGCTCTGATACTGCACCAAACACTGGCTCTGATACTGCAGCAAACACTGGCTCTGATACTGCACCAAACACAAGCTCTGATACTGCAACCAAACACTGGCTCTGATACTGCACCAAACACAAGCTCTGATACTGCAGCAAACACTGGCTCTGATACTGCACCAAACACAAGCTCTGATACTGCAACCAAACACAAGCTCTGATACTGCAGCAAACACAAGCTCTGATACTGCAGCAAACACAAGCTCTGATACTGCAGCAAACACTGAACACAGCTTGACTGCCACCGCTCGATTGCACAAACAGCCGATCGAAAGTCGTCTGCCAAACGTCGATCTGCAGCAACTGATCCAAACGCTCTGATGCCACATCGATACAACACAAGCCTGATCCACAAAACAGTTGATCTGCAAACGCCTGATCTGCCAACAAAGCTTGATACTGCACAACACTGTTCGATCTACAAAACGAGTGATCGACCAAACATCAGCTCTGATCTTCAGCAAAACTGTCTGATCAGAAACAGCTCGATTGCAGCAAACTCTGTCTGCACAAACACAATCATACTGCACAACAGTCGATCTGCAAACACAGCTCTGATACTGCAGCAAACCCTCTGATCTGCACAAACAATCTGATCTGCAACACATCTGATGCACAAACAAAGTCAACTCACAATGTCGAGAACACACTTGATCTGCACAAACACAACTCTGACTGCACCAACACAACTCTGTGCAAACACTCTGATCTGCACAAACAGCTCTGATCGCAAAACATCACTCTGATCTGCCAAACACAGCTTGATGCCCAAACACGCTCTGATCTGCAAACACAACTCTGATACTGCACAAACCGCTCTGATACTGCCAAACACAGCTGATCTGCACAAACACAGCTCTGATCTGCAGCAAACACAAGCTTGATGCACAACACAAGCTTGATACTGCACAACCGCTCTGATACTGCACCAACACAACTTGTTCACCAAACCTCTGATCCACCAACACGGCTCTGATACTGCACAACACAGCTCTGATACTCACCAAACACTGCTCTGATACTGCACCAAACACAGTCTGATACTGCAAACACAGCTCTGTACTCACAACACAGCTCTGATCTGCACAAACACAAGCTCTGATACTGCAGAAACAAGCTCTGATACTGCACAAACACAGCTCTGATCTGCACAAACACAAGCTCTGATACTCCAAACACGCTCTGTTGCACAAACACATCTGATACTGCACAAACACAAGCTCTGTGCACAAACACTGGCTCTGATACTGCACAACACAAGTCTGTATGCACAACAGCTCTGATCTGCACCAAACACAACTCTGATCGCCAAACACAACTCTGATACTGAAACACAGCTCTGATCGCACCAAACACAGCTCTGTACTGCACAAACACGCTCTGATACTGCACCAAACCAGCTTGATCTGCACCACATGGCTTGATCTGCACAAACACAGCTCTGATGACCAAACCAATCGATACTGCACAAACACACTCTGATATGCCAAAACAAGCTTGATACTGCACAAACACGCTCTGATACTGCACAAACAGCTCGATCTGCACAACACAAGCTCGATCTGCCAACACGCTCTGATACTGCACAAACACGTGCCTCTGATGCACAAACACAGCTCGATACTGCCAAACACAGCTCTGATACTCACAAACACAACCAACTCTGATACTGCAGCAAACACAAGCTTGATACTGCACCAAACACAGTCTGATACTGCACCAAACACAAGCTCTGATACTGCAGCAAACACAAGCTCTGATACTGCACCAAACACTCTGATACTGCGCAACATCACTGATACTGCAGCAAACACAAGCTCTGTACTGCAGCAAACAACCTGATCTGACAAACAAGCTCTATACTGCACAAACACTGCTCTGATACTGCACAAACACAGCTCTGATACTGCACCAAACATCAGCTCTGATACTGCAGCAAACACAAGCTCTGATACTGCAGCAAACACAAGCTCTGATACTGCACCAAACACAAGCTCTGATACTGCACCAAACACAAGCTCTGATACTGCACCAAACACAAGCTCTGATACTGCACCAAACACAAGCTCTGATACTGCACCAAACACAGCTCTGATACTGCACCAAACAGCTCTGATACTGCACCAAACACAAGCTCTGATACTCAGCAAACATGGCTCTGATACTCACAAACACAAGCTCTGATACTGCACCAAACATCAGCTCTGATACTCAGCAAACACAAGCCTGATACTGCAGCAAACACAAGCCTGATCTGAGCAACAGCCTGAACTCGAACAAGCTCTGGTACTGCAGCAAACACAAGCTCTGGTACTGCAGCAAACACAAGCTCTGGTACTGCAGCAAACACAAGCTCTGATATGCACAAACAAGCTCTGATACTGCACCAAACACTGGCTCGATATGCACCAAACACAAGCTCTGATACTGCAGCAAACACAAGCTCTGATACTGCACCAAACACAAGCTCTGATACTGCAGCAAACACAAGCTCTGATACTGCAGCAAACACAAGCTCTGATACTGCAGCAAACATCACCTCTGGTACTGCAGCAAACACCAGCTCTGGTACTGCAGCAGACACAAGCTCTGCTATTGCAGCAGACACCAGCTCTGCTACTGCAGCAGACACAAGCTATGCTATTGCAGCAGACACCAGCTCTGCTACTGCAGCAGACACAAGCTCTGCTATTGCAGCAGACACCAGCTCTGCTATTGCAGCAGACACCAGCTCTGCTATTGCAGCAGACACCAGCTCTGCTATTGCAGCAGACACAAGCTCTGCTATTGCAGCAGACACCAGCTCTGCTATTGCAGCAGACACCAGCTCTGCTATTGCAGCAGACACCAGCTCTGCTATTGCAGCAGACACAGCTCTGCTATTGCAGCAACACAGTCACTACACAGCTGATGCTGCAGCAAGACATCAGCTCTGATACTGCAGCACAACTTGCATTGCAGCAAACACCAGCTCTGGTACTGCAGCAAACATCAGCTCTGGTACTGCAGCAAACATCAGCTCTGATACTGCAGCAAACACCAGCTCTGGTACTGCTGCAAACACAGCTCTGGTACTGCAGCAAACATCAGCTCTGGTACTGCAGCAAACACTAGCTCTGCTATGCGCAGAACACAGCTCTGGTACTGCAGCAAACACAGCTCTGGTCTGTAGACACAAGCCTGTACTGCAGCACAACTGTCTTGCAGCAACACTAGCTCTGGTACTGCAGCAAACACAAGCTCTGCTATTGCAGCAAACACAGCTCTGCTACTGCAGCAGACACAAGCTCTGCTATTGCAGCAGACACCAGCTCTGCTATTGCAGCAGACACAAGCTCTGCTATTGCAGCAGACACCAGCTCTGCTATTGCAGCAGACACAAGCTCTGCTATTGCAGCAGACACCAGCTCTGCTATTGCAGCAGACACCAGCTCTGCTATTGCAGCAGACACCAGCTCTGCTATTGCAGCAGACACAAGCTCTGCTATTGCAGCAGACACCAGCTCTGCTATTGCAGCAGACACCAGCTCTGCTATTGCAGCAGACACCAGCTCTGCTATTGCAGCAGACACCAGCTCTGCTATTGCAGCAGACACCAGCTCTGCTACTGCAGTGATCGCTCAATCACTAAACGGGTCACCAAGTGAAGAAGACAGGATTCAGGAGATGTGAACAGGAGTTTTGGCTCTGGCACCAACAGTGGTAACACTAGGATCAACAGTGATAACAGGTATCAACAGTGATAACAGGCACCAACAGTGGTAACACAAGAACCAACAGTGATAACACAGGCACCAACAGTGATAACACAGGCATCAACAGTGATAACACAGGCATCAACAGTGATAACACAGGCACCAACAGTGATAACACAGGCATCAACAGTGATAACAGGCACCAACAGTGGTAACACAGACCAACAGCTGATACACAGACCAACAGTGTACAGGCATCAACAGTGATAACACAGGCATCAACAGTGATAACACAGGCACCAACAGTGATACACAGGACACAACAGTGATAACACAAGAACCAACAGTGAATACATGCACAGGCACCAACAGCTGATACCACAAGACCAACAGTCATCAACAGTGATACAGAACGCAATGCATAAATTACAGGCACCAACAGCGATACACAGGACCAACAGTGATAACACAAGAACCAACAGTGATAACACAGAGACCAACAGTGATAACACAAGAACCAACAGTGATAACACAGAACCAACAGTGATAACACAGGCACAACAGTGATAACACAGGCATCAACAGTGATAACACAGGCACAACAGTGATAACACAGGCATCAACAGTGATAACACAGGCATCAACAGTGATAACACAGGCATCAACAGTGATAACACAGGCATCAACAGTGATAACACAAGAACCAACAGTAATAACACAGGCACCAACAGTGATAACACAAGAACCAACAGTGATAACACAAGAACCAACAGTGATAACACAGGCACCAACAGTGATAACACAGGCACCAACAGTGATAACACAGGCATCAACAGTGATAACACAGGCATCAACAGTGATAACACAGAACCAACAGTAATAATACAGGCACCAACAGCGATAACACAAGAACCAACAGTGATAACACAAGAACCAACAGTGATAACACAGGCACCAACAGTGATAACACAGGCACCAACAGTGATAACACAGGCATCAACAGTGATAACACAGGCATCAACAGTGATAACACAAGAACCAACAGTAATAATACAGGCACCAACAGCGATAACACAAGAACCAACAGTGATAACACAAGAACCAACAGCGATAACACAAGAACCAACAGCGATAACACAAGAACCAACAGCGATAACACAAGAACCAACAGTGATAACACAAGAACCAACAGTGATAACACAAGAACCAACAGTGATAACACAAGAACCAACAGTGATAACACAAGAACCAACAGTGATAACACAAGAACCAACAGTGATAACACAAGAACCAACAGTGATAACACAGGCACCAACAGTGATAACACAGGCATCAACAGTGATAACACAAGAACTAACAGTAATAATACAGGCACCAACAGCGATAACACAAGAACCAACAGTGATAACACAAGAACCAACAGTGATAACACAAGAACCAACAGTGATAACACAAGAACCAACAGTGATAACACAAGAACCAACAGTGATAACACAAGAACCAACAGTGATAACACAAGAACCAACAGTGATAACACAAGAACCAACAGTGATAACACAAGAACCAACAGTGATAACACGGTCACATGGTCCTGAGCTTCGATTACATCGCAGAGCCAAACGCGGAGAGTGAAGCAGCACGAGTAAGATGGCAGAAGCCAAACAATAAAAGAAGGGACTACACAGGAATGAGTAATTCCCTACATGAGGTGCAGTGGGAAAAGAGAACTGGTGAGAAAAACAGTGAACGAAATGATGGAATACGTGACCACCAAATGAAAAGAGGCGGAAGAGAGTTCGTATCTAAGGTCAACAGAAGCAATGGCAAGACCAAAACGGGCCCTTGGTTCACCGAAAGGTGCAGAGAGGCCAAAACTAAGTGCGCTTGATCTAGAATGGAAAATGTATAGAAGACAAAGGACCCAGGAAAATAAGATTAGCCGAAAAGCCTGAAATGAATATGTATGGATAAGGAGGGAGGCCCAGCGACAATACAAGAATGACAGCATCGAAAGCTAAATCTGACCCAAAGCTGTTGTATAGCCACATCAGAAGGAAAACAACCAGATAATCAGACTGAAGAATGAAGGAGGAGTGATCACAAGAAACGACAAGAAGTATATGAAGAGCTAAACACGAGATTTAAGAAAGTAATTTCAGTGGAGACAGACCGGATTACAGTAAACCGGAATGGTAGGGTACACAAACAAGTGCTGGACATTCTACACACAACCGAGGAGGAAGTAAAGAGGGTGCTAAGGGAACTAGATACATCAAAGGCGGTGGGACCAGACAACATCTCTCCGTGGGTCCTGAGTGAGAGGAAGCAGAGGCGCTGTGTTTGCCACTAACAACAATCTTCAACACATCTATCGAAACAGGGCAACGATCTGAGGTGTGGAAGACAGCAAATGTAGTCCCCAATCTTTAAGGAGACAGGCAGGTAGCATTGAACTACAGACCAGTAACACTGACATGCATAGTATGCAAGGTCATGGAGAAGATTATCAGGAAAAGACTGGTGGAGCACCTAGAGAGGAATGAGCTAATACACGATAACCAGCACGGATTCAGGGAAGGAAAATCCTGTGTCACAAACTTATTGGAGCTTTACGACAAGATGACAGAAGTAAGGGAGGAGAGAGAGGGAGGGATGGGTAGACTGCATTTTCTTGGACTGTAAGAAGGCTTTCGACACAGTTCCACACAAGAGATTAGTACAAAAACTAGAGGAGTATGCAGGAATAACAGGAAAAGCACAGCAATGGATCATGGTACGTGACAAGGTATCAGAGTGGGCGCCTGTGATGAGCGGAGTTCCACAAGGGTCAGTCCTAGCGTCGGTGCTGTTTCTGATATATGTGAATGACATGACAGAAGGGATAGACTCAGAGATGTCCCTGTTTGCAGACGACGTGAAGCTAATGCTGATAATTTAAGTGGATGAGTATTAGGTAGAACTACAAAGGAATCTGGACAGGCTGCATGACTGGTCCAACAACTGGCTCCTGGGGTTTAACCCTCCCACGTGCAAAGTCATTAAGATCGGGGAAGGTCAAAGAAGACTGCACACAGAGTACAGGCTAGGGGGCCAAAGACTGCAAACCTCACTCAAGGAAAAGGATCTTGGGGTGAGTATAATACCGAGCACATCTCCTGAGGCGCACATCAACCAAATAACTGCTGCAGCATATGGGCGCCTGACAAACCTAAAAATAGCATTTCCACACCTTAGTAAGGAATCGTTCAAGACCGTACACCGTGTACGTCAGGCCCATACTGGAGTATGCAGCACCAGTATGGAACCCACACCTGATCAAGCATGTCAGGAAATTAGAGAAAGTGCAAAAGTTTGCAAAAAGACTAATTCCAGAGCTAAGAGGTATGTCCTACCAGGAAACGTTAAGGGAAATCGACCTAACGACACTGGAGAGATAGAGAGGACATGATAACAACATATAAAATACTGAAAGGAACTGACAAGGTGAACAGGGACAGGATTTCTCAGAGATGGGACACAGCAACAAGGGGTCACGACTGGAAGATGAAGACTCAGATGAGTCACAGGTATGTTAGGAAGTATTTTTTCAGCCACAAAGTTGTCAGGAAGTGGAACAATCTGGAGAGTGATGTAGTGAAGGCAGGATCCATACATAGCTTTAAGAGGAGATACGAGTGTGTGGATCTAGTAGCGACCAGCGAAGAGGCGGGGCCATGAACTGTGAATCGACCCCTGCAACCACAAATAGGTAAGTACAAGAACCAACAGTGATAAAACAGGCACCAATAGTGATAACTCAAGAACCAACAGTGATAACACAAGAACCAACAGTGATAACACAAGAAAAAACAGTGATAAAAGAACCAACAGTGATAACATAGGTATCAACAGTGATAACACAAGAACCTACAGTGATAACACAAGAACCAACAGTGATAACACAAGAACCAACAGTGCTAATACAGGTATCAACAGTGCTAACACATGTATCAACAGTGATAACACAGGTATCAACAGTGCTAACACGGGTATCAACAGTGCTAACACAGGTATCAACAGTGCTAACACAGGTATCAACAGTGCTAACACAGGTATCAACAGTGCTAACACAGGTATCAACAGTGCTAACACAGGTATCAACAGTGCTAACACAGGTATCAACCATCATAACAATAATATCACTCACTGACTATAAAAAATTGTGTCCTTCCCTCCCCTGAGTCCTCCCTACATTCCTCCCCTGAGTCCTCCCTACATTCCTCCCCCGAGTCCTCCCTACATCTCTCCCCTGAGTTCTCCCTACATCTCTCCCCTGAATCTTCCCTACATCCCTCCCCTGAGTCCTCCCTACATCCCACCCCTGAGTCCTCCCTACATCCCTCCCCTGAGTCCTCCCTACATCTCTCCCCTGAGTCCTCCCTTCATCCCTCCCTGAGTCCACTCCCCCTATCCATCCTCCCTGAGTCCTCCCTACATCTCCTGTCCTCCTCTCCTCCTGAGTCCTCCCTACATCCCTCCCCTGAGTCCTCCCTACATCTCTCCCCTGAGTCCTCCCTTCATCCCTCCCCTGAGTCCTCCCTACATCCCTTCCCTGAGTCCTCCCTTCATCTCTCCCCTGAGTCCTCCCTTCATCCCACCCCTGAGTCCTCCCTACATCTCTCCCCTGAGTCCTCCCTTCATCCCCCCTGAGTCCTCCCTACATCCCTTCCCTGAGTCCTCCCTTCATCTCTCCCCTGAGTCCTCCCTTCATCCCACCCCTGAGTCCTCCCTACATCCCTTCCCTGAGTCCTCCCTTCATCTCTCCCCTGAGTCCTCCCTTCATCCCTCCCCTGAGTCCTCCCTACATCCTCCCTGAGTCCTCCCTCATCCCTTCCCTGAGTCCTCCTTCATCTCTCCCCTGAGTCCTCCCTTCATCCCTCCCCTGAGTCCTCCCTACATCCCTTCCCTGAGTCCTCCCTTCATCTCTCCCCTGAGTCCTCCCTTCATCCCCCCTGAGTCCTCCCTACATCCCTTCCCTGAGTCCTCCCTACATCCCTCCCCTGAGTCCTCCCTCATCCCTTCCCTGAGTCCTCCCTACATCCTTCCCTGAGTCCTCCCTCATCCCCCCCTGAGTCCTCCTACATCCCTTCCCTGAGTCCTCCCTACATCCTTCCCCTGAGTCCTCCCTTCATCCCACCCCTGAGTCCTCCATACATCCCTCCCCTGAGTCCTCCCTACATCCCTTCCCTGAGTCCTCTTTACATCCCTTCCCTGAGTCCTCCCTACATCCCTTCCCTGAGTCCTCCCTACATCCCTTCCCTGAGTCCTCCCTTCATCCCCCCTGAGTCCTCCCTACATCCCTTCCCTGAGTCCTCCCTTCATCTCCCACTGAGTCCTCCCTCATCCCCCTGAGTCCTCCCTACATCCCTTCCCTGAGTCCTCCCTACATCCTCTTCCCCTGAGTCCTCCTTCATCCCCCCTGAGTCCTCCTACATCCCTTCCCTGAGTCCTCCCCATCCCTCTGGTCCTCCTTCATCCCCTGAGTCCTCCCTTCATCCACCCCTGAGTCCTCCCACATCCCTTCCCTGAGTCCTCCCTCATCCTCTCCCTGAGTCCTCCCTCATCCCCCGATCTCTCCCCATCCTCTCCTTCCCCTTTTCCCCTCTCGAGTCCTCCCTCCTCCCTTCCCCAGCCTTCACTCCTTCCTTCCCTCGGCCCATCCCTCCTCCTCCATCCCCAGCCATTCCCACTCCTCCCGGGCATTCCCTCCACCACTGCTGCGTCTCACCTCCCACGATGACCACACACACACACACACACGCACGCACGCACGCACGCACGCACGCACGCACACACACAGTGGGTCAGAGAGTACCTGAATGACAGAAGGCATAGAATAATGCTAAGGGATGGATCATTATAATAGGTTAGGTTAGGTAAGGTTTGTCAGGAAACAGGACAAGTGTTTCCCGACGCGGGTCTTAGTCAGATGGTGACCCGCCGTTGGAGCTTTTGGTCATCTGACCGAGGCCTTCCGCTGGCTTACCGGTCCACCCCTTTAAAAATTATGGTCAGTTATAAGCATTTTTATTTATAAGTATTATGATAATAGGAGAAAGTAACAAGTGGAGTTCAGCAGGGGTGAGTACTAGGACTGCTATTGTTCATAAGATACTTGAACGACATATCAGAGGGAACAGAGTCCTATGCGTCACAGTTTATGCATGTTAAACTAACAGAAGAATAAGATCAATTGAGGACATATATAAACTTCAGGGAGACCTTAACAGACTATAGATATGATCAAACAAGTGGCTTCTCGAGTTCAACCCTAGAAATGCAAGATCATGTAAACTGGAGGAGAGAAACTGCTAATATGAGTGAAAAGGACCTGAGGTGAATATAACACTAAACCCATCGCCATATATATGTCGTGCTGAATAGGTAAAGCTGGTCAATTAGCAACAACTCATTTAAAATTAAATCCTATCTAAAATTTTCTCTTATACGTTTAAAGATATATTTTTTCATTTAAGTTAATGTAAAAATTAATAATTTTGTACCAAAAGAACCTTAGAAAACTTACCTAACCTTATTATAACAAGCGCAATTTAATTTAGCCTAATCCAACTAAATATACTTTAGATAAGTTTACAATAAGTTATTAATAAACAAATACAATGATTTTTTTCCCGTTAGGTTCAGAATGATTTTTGCGAAATTATTTCATACACAAATTTTCGCTTGCCTTATTCGGCAAGAAGAGCGTTGCTATTTAAGCCAAAATAGCAAATTTTACCTATTCGGCACGACATACACACACACACATATATATATATATATATATATATATATATATATATATATATATATATATATATATGAGGGCTGAGGAGGGTTGTTGAGGTGGTTCGGACATGTAGGAGAATGGAACGAAACAGAATGACCTCGAGAGTGTATGAATCTGTAGTGGAGGGAAGGCGGGGTAGGGGTCGGCCTAGGAAAGGTTGGAGGGAGGGGTAAAGAGGTTTTGTATGCGAGGGCTTGGATTTCCAGCAAGCATGCGTGTGCGTATTTGATAGGAGTGAATGGAGACAAATGGTTTTAATACTTGACGTGCTGTTGGAGTGTGAGCAAAGTAACATTTATGAAGGGATTCAGGGAAACCGGCAGGCCGGACTTGAGTCCTGGAGATGGGAAGTACAGTGTCTGCACTCTGAAGGAGGGGTGTTAATGATGCAGTTTTATAACTGTAGTGTAAAGCACCCCTCTGGCAAGACAGTGATGGAGTGAATGATGACGGAAGTTTTTCTTTTTCGGGCCACCCTGCCTTGGTGGGAATTGGCCGATGTGTCAATAATAAATAAATAAATAAATAAATAAATATATATATATATATATATATATATATATATATATATATATATATATATATATATATTACATTTTTATATAAACCGTATAACTTCAGCGGCATGTGAAAGATTAAACCTCAGAATACAAGAACTAGAATAAGAATTCTTCTGAACATTACATACTGAACATGTTAGGCCAGTAACTGAGTACTCTGCCCCAGCAGGGAACCCACACCTGGCCAAGCACGTGAAGAAACTCGAGATGGTTTAAAGTTTTGCAATCAGGCTAGTAACATAACTGAGAGAAGGACAAGGGGAGAAAGGATTATGATATGCAAAATCTTGATATGAATTGAGAAAGCAGATAGGGAAAGATTGAAAGGTAGACTCCAGATAGGTAGACACAGGTAACAGTTGAAGACACAGATGAGCCAAGGGACGTGAAGAAGTACCTCCATAAGTCTCAGTGTGGTTGAAAAGTGGAATGGCTTCGACGAGGCAGTGGTGGAGGCAACCTCAATACACAGCTTCAAGAGTAGATATGATAAGGCCCAAGAAGCCAGAAATCAGTGATGCCGATCAAAGTAGTTTAAGAGGCGGGGCCAGGAGGTGAGTCTCAACAACAGCAAACATACTTCGGTAAGTATACAAAAACTTTCTCTCTCTCTCTCTCTCTCACACACACACACACACACACACACACACACACACATACACGAGAAGTGTAATTTGTATACAAAGTTTAGATAATATTAAAGCAATTAAAAAATATATAAAACAATGCCAAGGCGATCTAGCTTGTAAGAGAAGCTTTAATTATCAAGATAGAATATATATATATATATATATATATATATATATATATATATATATATATATATATATATATATATATATATATATATATATATATAGAGAGAGAGAGAGAGAGAGAGAATGATTTGAGAAGCTCTACCTGCGTTTGACTTAATGGAGGGAGTTTTCATAAAGTTCTGAACAAAATATGAAAAAATACGAATAATAAAGAATATGTAGAGAAAAGGATTTACAGGACAGTATTAGCATCCCAGAGGATAACTCAAACAAGGACCACTCAAATAATTATAAGTAAATGAATTATTAACTAACTTTCAGAAAAATAAAGCTGAAGGAGCAGATGGTGTGAATATAGTAATGGTATACAAGTTGATAAGTTAGGTATCTTTAATCCGAAAATTTTCGCAGTGAACGCAGTAGAGATAGAGACGATGTAACGAGCCCATCATCGTTGCTACATCTCCACTGCTGCCGTTGCCTCCTCTGTATCTGACTAAACAAGTCTACTGTGTAGGCCAAATGTTTCAGAATAAAGATAGCTAAGTGCTGCCCGGCGCACGTGTGTCTTACGGAGCAGGTGGTGTATCACCTTGGGTTTGGAAGGACTGACAAGGAACCACACTGGAATATTTAAGTTCGCTGAGAGGCGAATTTAATACATAAATAAAAATACAGATTATTGTAACAATGTTGTGGGTAGCAACAGTGATCTGCTGCCTCACAAGTCACTGTTGCTAACTAGTGTGCTAGGTAATATATTAATCATGCAGTGCCTGGAAAGAGATAATGAGGTCTGATTTATGGCGAGGGTTGCTCCAATTCCTGGGATCAAGGCTGGATATAGAATTTTCAAAACAAGGGATGCCAAGCCAGTGAAGACAGTCTTCAGGTGACTCGTTCTCTCCAGACTGGAATATTGCTGTGTACTAACGCCCCCCTTAAAGTCAAGCGAAACTGCTGACCTGGAAAATGTACAGAGAACCTTCACAGCTTGTATAAACTCAAACACCTAAATTACAGGGAGCGCTTGAAGTCCCTAGAGCTGCATTCTTTAGAACGTAAGCAAGAAAGATACATAATAATCTACATGTGGAAGACACTGGAGGTATTGGTCACAAACATGCACACCGAAATTACTATTATGAACACAAGTCTTTCACTGGAGGTATAACATACCTCCAGTGAAAATCCGGGAAGCGATGAGTAGAGAGAGAGATTTCAGAAGTGTATAGTGATCATGACTTTTCAACAAACTCCCCCCATACACAAGGGAGATTACTGACAACCCCCCTCCCCATCCTGGCTTTCTTCAAGACGGACCTTGGTAAATTTCTTAAATCAGTTCCTGAACAGCAGAGTGGTGCCCACCAACAGCTTGATCGATCAGACCAGCAACCAGGAAGCCTGGTCTGGGACCGGGCTGCGGGGGCCATGACCTCCGGAAGTGACTTCAGGTATCCTACAGGTCACCCACCCAAAGGTGGTCGCGGCCACCCACCCCCAGCAGGTTGCTTCCACTCACACCCAGCTGGTCGCCACCACCCACCCCAGCTGTCTGCCGCCATGCTGGTCTGTATTTACATATAATTTAACAGTGGGCGGCTACTTGCCTCCTGCTATAGCCTTGTATTATGAGTCACCTAGAGTGACGCCACCTGGGAAAGCCACCTACCAACTGGGGCTGCCACCTAAGAGAGCCACCCACTATCACATTCACTGTTACAATAAATGCTCTTATGAACTCAAGGAGAGAGTGGCACTACACCACCAGCTGGACGAGTTGAATGTGAAGACACACTAATAACCAGAGACTACGACGCAAAGTAATGAAAGAGAGGAGAACAAAAAGACCAGGCACGGAACACAGCCTGGAGACAACGTGCAAGGAGAAAGATCGGGGAGGAAGCATCGCAAGATGTGTTGAGCGAGCGAGGGGAATACCAGGTGAAAGACTGCTGGAGAAGAATACCAGGTGAGAGACTGCTGGAGAAGAATACCAGGTGAGAGACTGCTTGAGAAGAATACCAGGTGAGAGACTGCTTGAGAAGAATACCAGGTGAGAGACTGCTGGAGAATACCAAGTGAGAGATAGCTGGGGAATACCAAGTGAGAGATAGCTGGGGAATACCAAGTGAGAGATAGCTGGGGAATACCAAGTGAGAGATAGCTGGGGAATACCAGGTGAGAGACTGCTGGAGAATACCAAGTGAGAGATAGCTGGGGAATACCAGGTGAGAGACTGCTGGGGAATACCAAGTGAGAGATAGCTGGGGAATACCAAGTGAGAGACTAGTGGAGAAGAATACCAGGTGAGAGACTAGTGGAGAAGAATACCAGGTGAGACTTAGCTGGAGGAAAGGAATTACTTGGTGAGACACAGCTGGGGTGACAGAACAGCAGGTGAGACACAGCTGGGGGCGAGGGACTATCATGTGAAACACAGCTGAGGTGTGAGGGAATAACAGGAGACAGAACTGGAAGGTGACGAGAGTATTCTGAAAGTTGTATAACTGAGGGAAGTGAGGGAGGGAGGGAGGGAGGGAGGGGGAGGGAGGGAGGCCCACAATGGTCTGTCAGCCCTGTGAAAGTGACAGCAATGAGAGGGAGGGGGTGAGGAAGGACGGGGATGCTGCAAAAAGGGGAAGCAGGAAGAGAGAAATGGAAGGGGGGAGGTGAGGGAGGGGAGGCGGCAGAGAAATGGAAGCCGGAAAAAGGCAGGAGATGGAAGGGAAAGGAATAGAAGCGGGAGAAAGTGAAGGAGGATCAACAAAAGAGGCACTTCAAACCAATAAAAGAACTCAGATCACAGGGAAGGGTGGGGGGTCAGGGAAGGAGGGCGTGAGGGGAATATAGGGTGAGGGAAGAACAATTAAAGAAAATGCAAGAAGAAATGAAGTAGAGATAATTAGAAGCAGCAAGTGGACGGAAGGAAAAGGAGGAGAGATGAAGAAGAACAGAAGTGGAGGAGGAAATGGAACAGTGGAAGGAAAGGTGATAAGAGAAGGGCAGGGAAGGAAGTAAGAGGGGAACAAAAGGAAGGGATAAGAGGGTGTGGATGAGAAAAGGGGGGGAAAAAAAAGGAGGGGAAAGAAGGGGGAAAAAAGGAAAAAAGGAAAAAAGGAAAAAAAAAGGGTGTCGAGAAGGGGGAAAACGCCCGGGAAAAAAAGGGGCCCCCGAGGGGAGTCATTTTAAAAAAACCAGGTTTTTTTCCCCAGCCCAAACCTGAGGAACCGGGGGAGCCAGGGATTTTGGGGGCCCGGGGAAGGGGGGGGGGGGTTTTGGTTTACCCGGGAAACCCGGGGCCCCCGGGGCCAGGGCCCCGAAGGGGGGGCCCCGGGACCGGGCCCCGAAAGGGGCCGGGTTTTTTTTTGGGGGCCCGGAGGTTTTCAGGTATTCTATCATTGGGGGGGGGAACCCCCGGCTATGTTTTCGGGGATTCCAGAGGGGGAACCGGTAAGGGGGGTCTTTTCCGTTTCCCTTAGCCCGGGGCCGGGCTTAAAGGGGCATGGCTTTTCCCGGGAAGGGCCTTTTATTCGGGGAAGGGCCCCGGTTTTCCGGTAAAGAGGGGAATTTTCATTTTGCATCCGTGGGAGCTGGTTTAGGGGGTACCAGGGGGGGGGGAAGGGCTTTGGGTTTTCGGTGAGCCCATGGGGGTTTTTGGGGATTTTTTAAAGGGGTTTATGATTTAAAACTTTTTGGTAGGGGGGGTTTTATTAATACCCCTTTTAGGGGGATTTGGGTTTTTTAAAGGGGAGCCAGGGGGGGAGAGCTGGTTATAGGGGTCCGGGGAGGGGGGGAGAGCTGGTTATAGGGGGGGCCAGGGGGGGAGAGCTGGTTATGGGGGAGCCAGGGGGGGAGAGCTTTATAGGTGAGCCAGGAGGGAGAGCTATTAGGTGAGCCAGGAGGGGAGCTGGATAGGGGAGCCAGGGAGGGGGAGCTTTTGGCTATTGGTGAAACCGGAGGGGGCTACGGGGGGGAAAATTTTCCTCATGGTTTCCCCGGGAAAACCAAAACAGGTTTTTTGGGGGGTATTTCTCAATATGGTTTTGGAGGGGTTTCCCGGTTTTTTGGGTATTGGGTTTTTCCAAGGGGAACGATGAAAATTTGGCAAGGGGGTTTTTTGGGGGGACCCGGTTATATAACCGGGGGGACCCCTTTTTAAAAAAAAAAAGGGGGGGGAGTTTTTATAGGTGAGCCAGGAGGGAGAGTTCTATAGGTGAGCCGGGGGGGAGAGCCTTTTAGGTGAGCCAGAGGGGGGGACCCGGGTTTTGGGGAGCCAGGGAGGGAGGGTTTTAGGTGAGCCAGGGGGGGAAAAGCTGGTTTTAGGTGATCCGGGGGGGAGAGGGGGTTTTAGGTCCCCCGGGGGGGAACCGGAAAGGGGGGACCCCAGGAAGAGAGCTTTATAGGTGAGCCAGGGAGGGAGAGCTGGTTATAGGTGAGCCAGGGAGGGAGAGCTGGTTATAGGTGAGCCAGGGAGGGAGAGCTGGTTATAGGTGAGCCAGGGAGGGGAGCTGGTTTTTTTGGGGCCCCGGGGGGGAGAGCTTTTTTCAGGTGATCCAGGGGGGAGCGGGTTATAGGTACCCGGGGAGAGAGTTTTGGGTTTTAGGTGAGCCAGGGGGGGAGGGCTGGAATGGTGAGCCGGGGGGGGAGGGAGGGTTATAGGGTGAGCCAGGGGGAGCTGGTTATAGGTGATCCAGGAGGGGGAGTCAGGGGTGATCCAGGAGGGAGAGCTGGTTATAGGTGAGCCAGGGGGGGAAGTTTTGGGTTTTAGGTACCCGAGAGGGAGGGGTTATTTTGAGCCAGGGAAGGGTGGAGGGTTATAGGTGAGCCGGGGGGAGACCCATTTTAAAAGGGACCCCCGGGAGACTGGTTCCCCGTGGAAGAGCCCCGGCAGGATTGGGGGGGGGGCCTTGCCTATTCAGGGGAGGGTCCGTTATATTCAGGGGGGTGGGATAATAAAAAGGGGGACGGGGGGCATAAATATTTTTTCCCCAAAAATTTAAGGTACCCGGGGGGAAGGGTTTTAAAGTAGGGGGGTTCATTAGGGTTTTCCCCGGGGGGGGGGGGGGGCCAATGGTGGGGCCTTAGGGGGGGGTATTTTAGGTGACCCAGGGAGGAGAGGGGTTTTTAAAAAGGGGAGCCAGGGGGGGGGGCCCCGGTTTTAGGTGAGCCAGGAGGGAGGGGGTTGGGGGGTTATAGGTGCCCCGGAGGGGGAGCTTTTTATAGGTGACCCTTGGGAAAGGAATTTTTTAAACTTTTTGGTATTCGGATAAACTTTCAAAATAGTTTTTTTCCCGGGTTTTGGGGATACCACGGGGGAAAAATTTTGGGGTGGGGGAATCGGTAAAATTTGGGGCCTTTTTCCCCCGAGGGGGTTTTACCGGTAAAAGGGGGAAAATTCGGGAAATGACCCCGGGGGTCACGGGGGTTTTCCCGGGGGGGGAACATTGACCCAAAAGGGGTTTTTCCGGGGTTTGGATATTGGGTTTATTTTTTCCCAAAAGATAGGGGCCCGGGGGGAATTATGGGGGGTTATTCGGGAAAGGCCCCTATCCCGGGGCCCTTTAAGTTATTCGGGGGAAAATTTTTGGTCATGCGTTTTTCGGGGATATTATGGGGCTATGCCTTTTTGGATGCCCCCCGGGTTACGGGATTAAAGTTTTTGGGTTTTCCCGGGGGAAAAGGGTTTTTGGGGGGAGACGGTTTTAGGGGGGCCCCAAAAGGGAGGGAGGGAGAGCTGGTTTTAGGTGACCAGGGGGGGGAGTTTTGGGTTTTAGGTGAGCCAGGGGGAGAGCTGGTTATAGGGGGGGCCAAAAAAAGGGGGAGCTTTAGGGGGGGCCAGGGGGAGAGGGGGTTTGGGGGAAAGGGGAATTTAAAAAGGGGAGAGCTGGTTATAGTTTTTTTTGGGTGGGGAGTTTTATATGCTATTGGGTTTTAAAAAGATATTCGGTAAATTTCCCAAAATTTTGGGTGACATCGGTCCGGGGTTTTTGGGGGTATTTTTCTCATGCGCTTTTTCGTTTTAATTTTCGGTCACAGGCTATTGGGGGGGAAAAATTTGGTTTTTAAAAACCCCCTATCTGGGGGTTTTGGTTTTGGGGAAGGGGATATTCAAACCCCGGGGAAAAGGGTGAAAAAATTTTTTAAAAAAAGGGTTTTTAAATAAAAGGATCAATACGGGGAAAAATTTTTGTTTTTTATTCGGGGGAACCCCTTTTGTTTTTCGGGAGGGAAAAATTTTAAAAATTTTTGGGGTATTCGTGGGGAAGGGTTTAGGGGGCCACCGGGGGGACCGGTAAAGGGGGCCCTAGGGGGGGTGATATAGGGGGTCAAAAAAGGGGGTTTTTCCGGGGGGTTTTGGGCCCCCAAAAGCTACTGGTGATGGGGGGTTTCAAAAGGGGACGGGGGGACCCCGGTTTCAAGACTTGGGGGGGATAATGGGGGCAGGGGGGGGGGGGAGGGTTTAGGGGGTTTTGGGGATGACCCAAAAATGCTTTTTCCCCGGGTGATCTTCCAAGGGGCTATTGGGGGATTTTTTTCATGCTATTCAGGGGAAATCAAAAATGTTTTTTGGGCATTTTTTTAAAAAATTCGGGGGTCTTTGGTTTTTCCCAAAAAGATATTCTTTATGTGCTATTCGAATTTTTTCCAATAAAAAGGGTTTTTCCCCTTTTTTTTTATTTTTCAATGTTTTTTCGTAAAAAAAATTTTTGGTCAAATGGTTTTATTCGGAAAACTCTATGCATTGGGGTTTTTTTTACCGGCCGGCTATTCGGATGAATTAAGGGGTTTCGGTTTCCCGGGCTTTGGTTTTTATTGGGGGAAATTTTTTTATAGGAATAACAAGGTATTGGGAAATGAATAAACCCCAAAAGGTACAGGGTTTTGGGGGGCCCTATTTTGGGAAAAACCCCCTTTTGGGAAACTTTTTATTCAAAAGGGTTTTTTAATTACGGGGGCCCCTTTTGGAGGGTTTTGGGGGGGCATTTTAGGGGGGATTTTTGGCCAGGTTAAGGTTTAGGGAAAAGGGAGGGGGTTTTGGGTGCCCGGGGAAAGGGAATTTTAATTAGGGGGGTTTTTTCCCCCCGGAAAGGAGACTTGGGCCAGGGGGAGAGCTTTAAGGGCCGGGAGGGGAGCTGAAATTTTTTTATTCGTGATGCATCTTTTATGCTATTCGGATGTATTTTTCACTTTCCCGGTGTTTTAACCTTTGCTTATTCGGTGAAAATCAAAGGGCTTTTCCCGGTGATAAACCCAAGGGTTATTCAAAAATAATTCTTGCGCTTATTCCGTTTTTTCGGCATTCCCTTTATTGGGGAGGGGTTTCCTATTCGGAAATTAAAAAGGCTTTTCGGATTCCCCTCATGCATTCGGGGATTTTTTCAACCCAAATTTGGCTATTCGTGATAAATTCTTCGCATTGGGATAATGGGTAAAGGGCATCAGGGGGATGGTGGATTGGGGAAAAAACCGGTTTTTATGCTTTTTCGATGATTTTCATGGTTTGGGGTGATGAGCATCCTGGTCAGGGTGCTTTTTTCGTGTGAAAACCGGCCAGGGTGCATTCGGGGAAAGGGGTATGATCGGAGGGGTTTCATTTGTTTTTCGGGGGAATTCGGGTCCCGGGAGGAGGCCTTTTTATTATCCCTTATTGCGTTTTTTCATGCTTTTCGGTATATCCCAGATGATATCGGTCATGGGGGGGTGATGATAACCTTTGCACGGAGACATGGTTTTATGTATTGGGGCGAATATTTTTAAAACTTTTGGTTTATTGGAAATTTTAACGGCTTTGGGTACTAGGTTCGGTTTTGGCTTTTGGGGGGGGGTTTTGGTTTGGCTTTTGGGGGGGATTTTTTGGTAAAATGCACGGGGGACGGGGGGTTATGCT
This sequence comes from Cherax destructor, assembly GCA_009830355.1. NCBI lineage: Eukaryota > Metazoa > Arthropoda > Malacostraca > Decapoda > Parastacidae > Cherax > Cherax destructor. The sequence goes on along the minus strand of WNWK01001938.1, from coordinate 211,899 downwards.
ATTCGGAGGAAAGGCTTTTCCCAATAATGGCCCCAAAGGAAAAGAGACCCGGGTTTTAATTTTCGGGAGGAGCGGGTTTAAAGGGACCGGGGAGGGAGGAACGGTTTTATAGGGAGCTGGGAGGGGGTTCATATGATCAGAGGGGACTGGCCATGGTGACCCGGGGGGGAATTTAGATTCAGGGGGGAGCCAATATAGGTTACAGGGTTTTTATTAAAAAGGAAAGGGGGGGAAACCGTTTGGTATTCCCCCGGGAGGGGGCTTTGGGCCCTATTAAACCGATGCAGGTCCCCCGTTTAAGGTTTTCCCGGGGGGGATGAGGGCCCCCAAAAACCCGATTGGATGAGGGGCCTTTTGCGTTATTGGAGGGCCCCGGGATTGGGTTTTGGGGGAATGATATCCGGTCATTGCGATTCACCCGATGATGATCCATAGGAAAAAACCCCGATGATGTACCGGAAAAGGCGCCCAAAGGGGGGGATGATGCCCGGTCATGGTTTTCCGGTGAGGGACCTTTCAAGTTTACGGGGGGGGACCTTAAGGGTTTTCCCGGGGGGGGGGGCATTCACAGAGGGTCCCCCGAAAATGGACGGCATATCGGGAGGGAGGGGAGGTGGCTAGGGGGGGGGAGTTTATAGGTGACCCCCGGAGGGGGGGAGCTGGTTTATGGGGGACCCGATGGAGGGGACGGTTTTTGGCGGGAGGGAGGGGGGACTACAGGTGAGAGAGCGAGGGAGGGCTGACTATGGTCAGGATTATGAGGACTATGAATGATGAGGGAGGGAATGAGGGGAAGCAAGTGTTAACTAAGAGAGCATAGGGAGGGGAAACAAATTTTAAAAAAAAGGGGGAGAATAAATTTAAAAAAAAAAACTTCCAAAAAATTTTTTTAGCCCTGCCCAACTATTTGCTAATTTACTTCCAACTTAAAATTGTTTCAGTTTCATTATTGAATATTGCTGATGACTGCTCAACCATTTACTCATTACCTCAAACTTATAAGTGTTTCAATCTCACTGTTTTAAAATTTACTAAATTGTAATACTTCACATTGTAAATTGTTACCCAACTATTATATTCCTTTGTACAACCATGTATCATGTCAAAATAAAAATTATTATTATTAAGAGAGCACAGGGAGGGGAAACAAGTGTTAACTAGGAGAGAATATGGAGGGGAAACAAGTGTTAACTAGGAGTGAATATGGAGAAACAAGTGTTAACTAGAGAGAATATGGAGGGAAACAAGTGTTAACTAGGAGAGAATATGGAGGGGAACAAGTGTTAACTAGGAGAGAATATGGAGGGAAACAAGTGTTAACTAGGAAGAGAATATGGAGGAAACAAGTGTTAACTAGGAAAGAATATGGAGGAAACAAGTGTTAACTAGGAGAGAATATGGAGGAAACAAGTGTTAACTAGAGAGAATATGGAGGGAAACAAGTGTTAACTAGGAGTGAATATGGAGGGGAAACAAGTGTTAACTAGGAGTGAATATGGAGGGGAAACAAGTGTTAACTAGGAGAGAATATGGAGGGGAAACAAGTGTTAACTAGGAGAGAATATGGAGGGGAAACAAGTGTTAACTAGGAGAGAATATGGAGGGGAAACAAGTGTTAACTAGGAGAGAATATGGAGGGGAAACAAGTGTTAACTAGGAGAGAATATGGAGGGAAACAAGTGTTAACTAGGAGTGAATATGGAGGGAAACAAGTGTTAACTAGGAGAGAATATGGAGAAACAAGTGTTAACTAGGAAAGAATATGGAGGGGAAACAAGTGTTAACTAGGAGTGAATATGGAGGGGAAACAAGTGTTAACTAGGAGAGAATATGGAGGGGAAACAAGTGTTAACTAGGAGTGAATATGGAGGGGAAACAAGTGTTAACTAGGAGAGAATATGGAGGGGAAACAAGTGTTAACTAGGAGAGAATATGGAGGGGAAACAAGTGTTAACTAGGAAAGAATATGGAGGGAAACAAGTGTTAACTAGGAGAGAATATGGAGGGGAAACAAGTGTTAACTAGGAAAGAATATGGAGGGAAACAAGTGTTAACTAGGAGTGAATATGGAGGGAAACAAGTGTTAACTAGGAGAGAATATGGAGGGAAACAAGTGTTAACTAGGAGGAATATGGAGGGAAACAAGTGTTAACTAGGAGAGAATATGGAGGGAAACAAGTGTTAACTAGGAGAAGAATATGGAGGGAAACAAGTGTTAACTAGGAAAGAATATGGAGGGGAAACAAGTGTTAACTAGGAGAGAATATGGAGGAAACAAGTGTTAACTAGGAGGAATATGGAGGGAAACAAGTGTTAACTAGGAGAGAATATGGAGGGAAACAAGTGTTAACTAGGAGAGAATATGGAGGGAAACAAGTGTTAACTAGGAGGAATATGGAGGGAAACAAGTGTTAACTAGGAGAGAATATGGAGGGGAAACAAGTGTTAACTAGGAGTGAATATGGAGGGAAACAAGTGTTAACTAGGAGTGAATATGGAGGGAAACAAGTGTTAACTAGGAGAGAATATGGAGGGAAACAAGTGTTAACTAGGAGTGAATATGGAGGGAAACAAGTGTTAACTAGGAGAGAATATGGAGGGAAACAAGTGTTAACTAGGAGTGAATATGGAGGGAAACAAGTGTTAACTAGGAGAGAATATGGAGGGAAACAAGTGTTAACTAGGAGTGAATATGGAGGGAAAAAGTGTTAACTAGGAGTGAATATGGAGGGAAACAAGTGTTAACTAGGAGAGAATATGGAGGGAAACAAGTGTTAACTAGGAGTGAATATGGAGGGAAACAAGTGTTAACTAGGAGAGAATATGGAGGAAACAAGTGTTAACTAGGAGGAATATGGAGGGAAACAAGTGTTAACTAGGAGAGAATATGGAGGGAAACAAGTGTTAACTAGGAGAGAATATGGAGGGAAACAAGTGTTAACTAGGAGTGAATATGGAGGGAAACAAGTGTTAACTAGGAGAGAATATGGAGGGAAACAAGTGTTAACTAGGAGTAATATGGAGGAAACAAGTGTTAACTAGGAGAGAATATGGAGGGAAACAAGTGTTAACTAGGAGAGAATATGGAGGGGAAACAAGTGTTAACTAGGAGAGAATATGGAGGGGAAACAAGTGTTAACTAGGAGAGAATATGGAGGGGAAACAAGTGTTAACTAGGAGAGAATATGGAGGGGAAACAAGTGTTAACTAGGAGAGAATATGGAGGGAAACAAGTGTTAACTAGGAGAGAATATGGAGGGAAACAAGTGTTAACTAGGAGAGAATATGGAGGGGAAACAAGTGTTAACTAGGAGAGAATATGGAGGGGAAACAAGTGTTAACTAGGAGAGAATATGGAGGGGAAACAAGTGTTAACTGAGGGAGCATAGGAAGAGCAACAGTCACAAAGCTACTTGGTCAAGTTTTCAGTAATTATTTAATGGAATTTAAAATATATGACGGTGTATTCTATTCGTCTTTTCCTATTCTGTGTTCTCGCCCAACCCATGCGGTCGCCAGCTTCTTTGCAGTGCTCCTTTCCTAGACTATGACTGTCTCCACTACCTCTACTACCACTTCCACTACTACCTCCATTATTACCCCACTCTCTTGTTCCCTCCCCCTGTCTGCCTGCCTATAAATACTCCTTCCACCTGTTCTGTGTGTTAGTGTGACTTTGTAAATGGTCCAAGTCGGACCGAAACGTCGTCGTAAGCTCCTCTCTTTTTATATGTGCGGGTTGTGTGTGTATACGACGGTGTTGATGCAGACGTCGTGCGCTGCAGACCCCACCATCACCACGGTCCACACAACTAAACGCTTCACTGAAAATCTAAATCGATTCCCATCCACTAGTTATGGCCAGGTGTGATAATGTGACCTGGGAGGTGACCAGGTAGTTGACGTCACCGGTGACGTACGACCAGGCACTTGGCGTCACCGGTGACATGTGACCAATGTCTTCTAACATAAACAGGTGTGAGCCAGTGGGCGAAACGTTGTCAATAAAGGATGTGTTTATTTTTCCAATGCTCTACTCAAGGGTGAGGGACGGCCTCTCCAGACTGTAAAGTCTGTGCGGTTGACACGGAGACAAAGTGGGAGGGGAAAGAAGGAAAAACGAAGAACAAAATATGAGGAAGAACAAAATATGAGGGGAAAAATGGAGAAGAAATGAGTAAAGTGATGGTCATGTGTTTCACATTTCCCCCAAAAAACAAAGTTATTGTATATCCGCAAACCATTTCCAGAGTTACTCTTCCCTTGAAGACCAGCCTGAAGCCAGAAAACATTGTTTACTGCCTGGTCAACCAGGCTGTTACTGCAAGGCCACTCTCTCTCCCTAAGACCATTTGAAATCAACGTCTTTAATTAACAAAATGCAATTCTGATCAAGCTTAATAATCAACTTTCCGAGACTGTCTAGCGTAAACCGTGTTCTTTTATTCCTGAGTGTGTGATTGCAATGAATAGATTGAGTAAATCTCAATCAATTCCCAATTATGTATAATTATACCGAGAACATTAAATTACCCTGCAACAGTTTGGTAATTAATGTCACTCTAATTCTCGATAATTGCTAATCAAAAATAGTTATACTGCATACAATGATCACTTAGCGGGCGAAATCATTTAACCCAACAATTTTAAAGAGATTACAGTCAGGTAATCACAAAATTCGTCGCGCGTGTATATGTATATATATATATATATATATATATATATATATATATATATATATATATATATATATATATATATATATTTTTTTTTTCAACACGTCGGTCGTCTCCCACCGAGGCAGGGTGACCCAAAAGAAAGAAAATCCCCCAAAAAGAAAATACTTTCTACATCATTGAACACTTTCACCTCACTCATACATAATCACTATCTTGCAGAGGCGCTCAGATACGACAGTTTAGACGTCTCTCTAAACTGCCAATATCCCAGACCCCTCCTTTAAAGTGCAAGCATTGTACTTCCCATTTCCAGGACTCAAGTCCGGCTAACCGGAAGAGATAGTAACTCCAGCTTATAAAGTATGGTAATGATAAATAGGAAGTAGCACTTCTGGTGCTACTTGGGAACCCTCGTTCTCGGAGAGGACAGGAATCGAATCCTTGTGAAAAGCGTGAACTCTTCTATTATTGTTGTACTGTTGCAGTGTTTACAATAGAAAACAGCCAACCTCACTTATGGCACCACAGTAACAATACCACAGTAACCACCACCACAGTAACAATACCACAGTAACCACCACCACAGTAACAACACCCAAGTAACCACCACCACAGTAACAATACCACAGTAACCACCACCACAGTAACAACACCCAAGTAACCACCACCACAGTAACAATACCACAGTAACCACCACCACAGTAACAATACCACAGTAACCACCACCACAGAAACAACACCCAAGTAACCACCACCACAGTAACAATACCACAGTAACCACCACCACAGTAACAATACCACAGTAACCACCACCACAGAAACACCACCACAATAACCACCACCACAGTAACAACACCCAAGTAACCACCACCACAGTAACAACACCCAAGTAACCACCACCACAGTAACAATACCACAGTAACCACCACCACAGTAACCACCACCACAGTAACAATACCACAGTAACCACCACCACAGTAACCACCACCACAGAAACAACACCCAAGTAACCACCACCACAGTAACAATACCACAGTAACCACCACCACAGTAACAATACCACAGTAACCACCACCACAGAAACAACACCACAATAACCACCACCACAGAAACAACACCCAAGTAACCACCACCACCACAGTAACAATACCACAGTAACCACCACCACAGTAACAATACCACAGTAACCACCACCACAGTAACAATACCACAGTAACCACCACCACAGTAACAACACCCAAGTAACCACCACCACAGTAACAATACCACAGTAACCACCATCACAGAAACAACACCCAAGTAACCACCACCACAGTAACAATACCACAGTAACCACCACCACAGTAACAATACCACAGTAGCCACCACCACAGTAATAATACCACAGTAACCACCACCTCAGTAACAATACCACAGTAACCACCACCACAGTAACAACACCCAAGTAACCACCACCACAGTAACAATACCACAGTAACCACCACCACAGTAACAACACCCAAGTAACCACCACCACAGTAACAATACCACAGTAACCACCACCACAGTAACAATACCACAGTAACCACCACCACAGTAATAATACCACAGTAACCACCACCTCAGTAACAATACCACAGTAACCACCACCACAGTAACAACACCACAGTAACCACCACCACAGAAACAACACCACAATAACCACCACCACAGTAACAATACCACAGTAACCACCACCACAGTAACAATACCACAGTAACCACCACCATAGTAACAATACCAGAGTAACTACCACAATTACAGTAACCACCACCACATTAACAATGCCACAGTAACCATCATCACAGTAACCACCACCACATTAACAATGCCACAGTAACCACCACCACAGTAACCACCACCACAGTAACCAACACCACCACAACACGTCGAAGACTAACTCTCCTCTCTAGCTATTCTTATGTTAACCATTATAACTACAACAACCATTATAACCACAACAACCATTATAACCACAACCATTATAACCACCACAATCACAATATATAACCAATATAACCACACTCATCACAAGCAATATACAGCAACAATTATAACTGCCATACTTAACAACCAATATACCATAACTATTATAACCACAGTCATCACAACTAATATACCTACCACAACCATTATAGTCACCACAATCACAGCAACCATTATAGTCACCACAATCACAGCAACCATTATAGTCACCACAATCACAGCAACCATTATAGTCACCACAATCACAGCAACCATTATAGTCACCACAATCACAACAACCATTATAGTCACCACAATCACAGCAACCATTATAGTCACCACAATCACAGCAACCATTATAGTCACCACAATCACAGCAACCATTATAGTCACCACAAACACAGCAACCATTAGTCACCACAATCACAGCAACCATTATAGTCACCACAATCACAGCAACCATTATAACCACCACGATCAATAACTATAACCAGCGCAGTCACAATTATAGTCACCACAGTCATGACCCCTAAAACCACCACAACAGTTAAATAACTGCCCAACAATTAACAGGGAGGGGGAGTCACTGGGAGGGGGGAAAATGAGGATCCGACATCAGTATAATAGGAGCATCAGTGTAATTAAAGGAGGATCAAGGAGTATAATAAGAGGATCTGGTGTACAACAGCAGCATCCCCTTCCCTCTCCCCTAACCCCACTTCTTCCCCTCCCCATGAGTACCCCTCTCCATTCTTCCTCCCCCATCCCACCATTCGTATACCTTATCCATCCAAACTTCCCCCACCCCCACATTCCTCACCCTTTTTCTCTCGTCCACACCCTATCTTCCCCTCTCCCCATCTCTCGTCCACACCCTATCTTCCCCTCTCCCCATCCCTCCTCAACACCCTTTTCCCCTACCCTCCTGATGCCCTGGCTGTTCAGTAGGTTACTGCAAGAAGCAACGATGCAGAGTGCATGGAGGCAGAAGAGGAGAGTGGGGGGGGATAGCAATACAGGAGGATCAAGGCTTTTATAGGAAGATCAGAATGTACTTAGAGAGGATCGCTAACACGGAGAGGAGGATCACATCCTCCTCGAGGGGAAACCCACAGTTATTACGACAACCCGCAGGTGTTACACCTGCGTCGGGTACTGCCACATGCAGGCCACACCTGCGTCAGGGCCTGCTTCATGCACGCAACATTTACCACACATATGCTGGATACTGGTCAGGCAGAGCTAGGCAGAGCCAGGCAGGGTCAAGCACTGCCAGACAGGGTCAGTGTCAGGTAGGGCCAGGCAGTGTCAGGCAGGATCAGGCAGGTCAAGCAGGATCAGGCAGGGTCAGGCAGAGCCAGGCAGGGTCAGGCAGAGCCAGGCAAGGTCAGGAAGGGTCAGACAGAGCCAGACAGGGTCAGTGTCAGGTAGGGCCAGGCAGTGTCAGGCAGGATCAGGCAGGTCAAGCAGGATCAGGCAGGGTCAGGCAGAGCCAGGCAGTGACAGGCAGGGTCAGGCAGAGCCAGGCAAGGTCAGGAAGGGTCAGACAGAGCCAGACAGGGTCAGGCAGGGTCAGACAGAGCCAGGCAGAGCCAGGCAGAGCCTGGCAATGTCAGGCAGGGCCAGGCAGAGCCTGACAATGTCAGGCAGGGCCAGGCAGAGCCTGGCAATGCCAGGCAGTGTCAGGCAGGGCCAGGCAGTGTCAGGCAGGGCCAGACAGGGTCAGGCAGCATCATAATCAAAGGTCTCCTGGAGGTTTAAATAACACATCTTTCGTTTACCTGCGTGTTTAGCTTACAGAGCAAGACACAGCATAGCGCACAATGCAACACAACAAACAACACCCTCTGGCTTGCTCACTCACTCTCAACAACAGAGGCAATAGAGGTGAACACAGGCAACTGCCGCTGTCGTACACTGTTATCCTCTCTATTCATTCTCACACCCCTTATAAGACTGTAAAATTCTCTCCCTCACTCACACACCACCAATAAATTTCCTATCCTCAACTATCTACCACACCGTCCCCTCCCTCTTCCAGTCCTATTTCATCACATGATGTAAGAAACCCATCCTGTGTGATGGAATATGACAGGGCGACATAGCTACCCTTCCTTCCCAATATGTCACTATTATATAAAATAAGAGTACCAGGACACTGGTGATAAAACCAAAATTGATTAAAAAAATATCTTCCGTATCTGCCATTCAATCTACACTCTCCCTCAGTATCTGCCATCCAATCTTCATCCATCTATGCTCTTCCTCGGTATCTGCCATCCAATCTTCATCCATCTATGCTCTTCCTCGGTATCTGCTATCCAATCTTCATCCATCTATGCTCTTCCTCGGTATATGCTATCCAATCTTCATCCATCTATGCTCTTCCTCGGTATCTGCCATCCAATCTTCATCCATCTGTGTTCTCCCTCGGTATCTACCATCCAATTTCTACCCATCTACTCTCCCTCGATATCTGCCATCCAATCTTCATCCATCTGTGTTCTCCCTCGGTATCTACCATCCAATTTCTACCCATCTACTCTCCCTCGATATCTGCCATCCAATCTTCATCCATCTGTGTTCTCCCTCGATATCTACCATCCAATTTCTACCCATCTACTCTCCCTCGATATCTGCCATCCAATCTTCATCCATCTGTGTTCTCCCTCGGTATCTACCATCCAATTTCTACCCATCTACTCTCCTCGTATCTGCCATCCAATCTTCATCCATCTGTGTTCTCCCTCGGTATCTACCATCCAATTTCTACCCATCTACTCTCCCTCGATATCTGCCATCTAATCTTCATGCCTCTACACTTTTCCTCGGTATCTGCCATTCAACCTTCATCCATCTACTCTCTCCATGGGTACTGCCATCAACCACCTATGTAATTTCGTTATCGCCACTGGCGCTTCCAGCAGGGCCTTCTAGGGGCAGATGGGAGTGGGTTATCAGGGGCAGGGAGTGACTGCGGAGTGAAGCTGTTAGTGTAGAGCTGAAGGAAAGAGATTAACAGGGAGTCAGGTGGTCGCCGTCGTCGTCACCACGCTGCCACGTAAATAAACCAGCCAAGTATTAGTCTTTATTGAACAGATTAATTCCTGAATAGAATAACACTACATACAGTGTTGGACTGACAGTAGCAGCAGTATCAGAAGCAGCACAAACAGCAGCACCAGCGGCAGTAGCACCATAAAAATGTAGCAGAACCACCATCACACTGACCAACAAGAGCGCGGCGGCACCACCATTATACCACCACCATCACTACTATAACCAAGAGCACCAGTATTGACAGCAGCCGAACCACCACAACAACAGGTAAACTATTAAGTATGAGAGACTACCCGCTCAAGATGATGCGCACTAAGTGTTCCAGTGCGCCACTGACAACAATATGATGTTCAATGATGACAAATTCCAGTTACTAAGTTATGGTACAAATGAGGAAATGAAACTAGCTCAGAGCAGCTAACAAACTCAAATCACTACTCCATAAAGTCTAATGTGAAAGACTTGGTAGTAAGTGCCAGGGAACCTCACATTCAGGGAGCCCAACAGCGTTATCACAACCACGAGAAAAATGACATTGTATAACTTGAACTTTCCAAACAAGAGATGCCAAGCCAATGATGATACTCTTCAGGTCATTCGTCTTTTCTCGGCTGGAATATTGCTATGTACTAACTGCCCTCTTTAAGGAGAGAAAGATGCATCATAATCTACACCTGGAAGATTCTGGAGGGACTGATCTCAAACTTACACACCCAAGTCACTACATATGAAAGCACGAGGCTTGGCAGAGACGGCGAAGGATACCTCCAATGAAAAGTAGGAGAGCGATGAATATATTGAGAGAGAACTCAGTAAGTGTAGAGACCACGACTCTTCAACACACTTCGTGCATAAGGTTAATTACCAAGAAACTCCTGGTTGTCTTCAAGAGGCAACTCGACAAACTCCGAAAGTTCTGATTAGACGGCCTTTGTGCTTACGTTGGACTGCGGGCGGCAGGCACCAACAGCTTGATCAATCAGGTCAGCAACCAGGTCTGGTCTGGGACGAGGCCGACGGGAAAAAGGGGGCCGATGACGACCAGCAAACCAATACAAGTATCCTACAAGTTCTACCTCACCTGGTGAGGGTGCAGACACGCAAGACAATATTTCAGACTCATTACCTAATGGCATACTTGTGTTCAGCTGAACCCAGCAGACACACAGTGTAACGGTCAAGGGGGCGCAATATAGGCCAGCCCAGCCCCAGGGAGTACAGTCTAGAGAACGTATTACTGACAGTCTCTCAAAACTCAAGTATGAGTCGGTGTTCAGCAACCCACTAAATGACAACAAGGTAGAATACGTATGCAGAAATATTTTTCACTCCAGCAGAAGGCCACGCAGACCAACTAAGTGACATTAGTACAAATCCCATAGATTTCGAAAAAGAAATGGACAACATGCCCACTCACTCAGCACCTGGACCAGATTCATGGAAAGTTCTATTTATAAAGAAGTGCAAAGTACCATTAGCAAGAGCCCTTAGTGTTCTTTGGAGAAAGAACTTAGATCTAGGTGAAATACCGGAGGCCTTAAAGAGTGCAGGCATAGCTCCTTTGCATAAGGGAGGTAGTAGAGCACTAGCTAAAAATTACAGACCAGTAGCCCTAACTTCTCACATCATAAAAATCTTTGAAAGAGTGATGAGACGGCAAATTACAAAGTTCACGGACCAGCACAATCAACATAACCCGAACCAGCATGGCTTTAGAGCAGGACGATCATGCCTGTCACAGCTGCTGAACCATTATGACAGAATTACGGAGGCATTGGAAGACGACCAAAACGCAGATGTGATTTACACAGATTTTGCAAAGGCGTTTGACAAATGCGATCATGGAGTGATAGCACACAAAATGAGGGCCATGGGCATTACGGGGAAGGTAGGCAGATGGATTTTTGAGTTCCTAGCACACAGAACACAAAACGTAGTAGTGAACAGGGCAAGATCCAGCATCAGCGAGGTCAAAAGCTCAGTGCCCCAAGGCACTGTCCTGGCACCTCTGCTGTTTCTCATCCTCATAGCAGACATAGATAAAAACACCCAGCACACTTTTGTATCATCATTTGCAGATGACACTAAAATAAGCATGAAAGTCACTACGGTAGAAAACACTGAAAAATTACAGGAAGACATAAGCATGGTTTTCCAGTAGGCAGTGGAGAACAACATGACGTTCAATGGTGATAAGTTTCAGCTGCTTAGGTATGGAAAGAATGAAGAACTCAAAAGGAAGACTATATATAAAACTAAAGAGGTCACCAAAAAGAACGAAAGGAACACGTAAAGGACTTGGGAGTGATTATGTCAGCAGATCTTTCTTTTAAAGACCATAACAAGACAAAGATCACAACAGCCAGGAAGATGACGGGATGGATATTGAGAACTTTCAAAACAAGAGAAATAATGCCGATGGTGACACTTCAAATCGCTAGTGCTCCCTCAGTTAGAATATTGCTCAGTGCTGACGGCCCCGTTCAAAGCAGGAGAAATATCAGAGCTGGAACAAATACAGATATCGTTTACGGCTCACATTGAGCCAGTGAAATATCTAAATTATTGGGAACGCCTTCAAGTCTTGAACATGTACTCACTGGAGCGGAGGAGAGATACATGATAATATATACCTGGAAAGTACTCGAGGGCATGGTCCCAAATCTACACACTGCCATAACAACATACTGGAGTGAGAGATGTGAGGAGCAGGGGTGCGGTGGGGACAATAAGGGAGCACTGTATCAACATCCAGGGTCCCAGACTATTCAACATCTTACCAGAAGATATCAGAAACACGGCTGGAACAAGTGTAGAAGCCTTCAAGAGGAAACTGGACAAGTATCTTCACCAGGTGCTAGATCAACCAGGCGGTGACAGATATGTGGGGCAGCGGGCCTCCAGCAGCAACAGCCTGTGAATGAATGGTTCAGAGAACCGACGAGTTGGTAAATTAGACACATATGCAACACTTGGGTATCTTTATTGAGGAAACGTTTCGCCACACAGTGGCTTCATCAGTCCATACAAAGGAGAATCGTGAAGAACAGGAGGAGTGTGAGGTTGTCAGTCCCTCAATCTTGAATAGAATAACAGCATATGCAATATCTTGGTATCTTAATACAGGGATTTCTTCGCTTGCCTATTCCTTGGGCACGACCTACTTCCACATTGAACAAATGTGACACCTCCTACAACTGCTGCACCTCTCCTGTCTACAGTATATAAGCTTCCTCTGCTCATATGCTGTTATTCTATTCAAGATTGAGGGACTGACAACCTCACACTCCTCCTGTTCTTCACGATTCTCCTTTGTATGGACTGATGAAGCCACTGTGTGGCGAAACGTTTCCTCAATAAAGATACCCAAGTGTTGCATATGTGTCTAATTTACCAGCAACAGCCTGGTTGACCAGGCAAGCACCAGACGAGCCTGGCCCATGGCCGGGCTCAGAGAGTAGAGAAACTCTCGAAACTCTTCAAATGTATATCAAAGGTACCACATGCACGAACACTACTACAGGTAGGACAACCACTGCTACTACCACATGCACAACCACTACCACAGGTACCACCACCACCGCTACTACCACATGAACCACTACTACCACAGGTACCACCACCACCGCTACTACCACATGCACCACTACTACCACAGGTACCACCACTACCGCTACTACCACGTGCACCACCACCGCTAGTACCACATGCACCACTACTACCACATGCACCACCACCACCACCACCACCACAGGTACCACCACCACTGCTACTACCACATGCACCACTACTACCACATGCACCTCCACTACCACAAGTACAACCACCACAGCTACTACCATATGCACCACCACCACTGCTATTACCACATGCACCACCACTACCTCAGCTACTACCACATGCACCACCACTACCACATGCACCACCACTACCTCAGCTACTACCACATGCACCACCATTACCACAGGTACCACCACAAACGCCAACTACCACAGGTACCACCACCACCGCTACTACCAGAGGTACCACCACCACTGCTATTACCACAGTTACCACCACCACCGTTACTACCAGAGGTACCACCACCACTGCTATTACCACAGTTACCACACCACTGCTACCACATGCACCACCACCGCTACTACCACAGGTACTACCAGAGATCCCACCACCACTACTACCACAGGTATCACCCCCACCACCACTGCTACTACCACAGGTACCAGCACCACCACCACCCCCACCACCACCCCCATCACCACCCCCACCACCACCCCCACCACCACCGTTACTACCACAGGTACCAGCACCACTACCACCACCGCTACTACAACAGGTACGAGCACCACCACCACCGTTACTACCACAGGTACCACCACCACCGCTACTACCACAGGTACCACCACCACAGGTACTACCAGAGATCCCACCACCACAACCACTACTACCACAGATCCCACCACCACTACTACCACAGATTCCACCACCACTACTACCACAAGTACCACCACCACTACTACCACAAGTACCACCACCACTACTACCACAAGTACCACCACCACTACCACAAGTACCACCACTACCACAGTTATCACAACCACCACCACAGGTACCACCACCACAGGTACCACCAGAGGTACCACCACCAATACTCCAACAGCTACCATCACCACCACA
>WNWK01001938.1:92500-192500 GCA_009830355.1 Cherax destructor | reverse complement strand
AGAACATTCCAACACACGAGAGGAGAACATTCCAACACACCAGAGGAAGAACATTCCAACACACCAGAGGAAGAACATTCCAACACACCAGAGGAAGAACATTCCAACACACCAGAGGAAGAACATTCCAACACACGAGAGGGAGAACATTCCAACACACCAGAGGAAGAACATTCCAACACACCAGAGGAAGAACATTCCAACACACCAGAGGAAGAACATTCCAACACACCAGAGGAAGAACATTCCAACACACCAGAGGAAGAACATTCCAACACACGAGAGGGAGAACATTCCAACACACGAGAGGAGAACATTCCAACACACGAGAGGAGAACATTCCAAAACCACAGGAGAACATTCCAACACACCAGAGGGAGAACATTCCAACACACCAGAGGAAGAACATTCCAACACACCAGAGGAAGAACATTCCAACACACCAGAGGGAGAACACATTTTATCTGTCTCATGGATTACTAAATTACGATAAAAGTCAAGAGTGTGGAGCGCCCAGTAAAACACTGAAGGTACTGTTGCTTCTACAACACATGTAGGCTACCTTTGTTGAAGATGACGACGCCGAGGGAGCGACGTGACACTGCTAGGACGGTGACACACACTGCTGGGAAGGTGACACACACTGCTGGGAAGGTGACACACACTGTTGGGAAGGTGACACACACTACTGGGAAGGTGACACACACTGCTGGGAAGGTGACACACACTGCTGGGAAGGTGACACACACTGTTGGGAAGGTGACACACACTGCTGGGAAGGTGACACACTGCTGGGAAGGTGACACACACTGCTGGGAAGGTGACACACACCGCTGGGAAGGTGACACACACCGCTGGGAAGGTGACACACACTGCTAGGAAGGTGACACACACTGCTGGGAAGGTGACACACACTACTGGGAAGGAGGTGACACACTGCTAGCAAGGTGATACTGCTAGGAAGGTGACACACACTGCTAGGACGGTGACACACACTGCTGGGAAGGTGACACACACTACTGGGAAGGAGGTGACACACTGCTAGGAAGGTGACACACACTGCTAGGAAGGTGACACACACTGCTAGGAAGGTGACACACACTGCTAGGAAGGTGACACACACTGCTAGGAAGGTGACACACTGCTAGGAAGGTGACACTGCTAGGAAGGTGACACACACTGCTAGGAAGGTGACACACACTGCTAGGAAGGTGACACACACTGCTAGGAAGGTGACACACACTGCTAGGAAGGTGACACACACTGCTAGGAAGGTGACACACACTGCTAGGAAGGTGACACACTGCTAGGAAGGTGACACACTGCTAGGAAGGAGATAACACACACTGCTAGGAAGGAGATAACACACACTGCTAGGAAGGAGATAACACACACTGCTAGGAAGGACATAACACACACTGCTAGGAAGGAGATAACACACACTGCTAGGAAGGAGATAACATACACTGCTAGGAAGGAGATAACACACACTGCTAGGAAGGAGATAACACACACTGCTAGGAAGGAGATAACACACACTGCTAGGAAGGAGATAACACACACTGCTAGGAAGGAGATAACACACACTGCTAGGAAGGAGATAACACACACTGCTAGGAAGAACATAACACACACTGCTAGGAAAGAGATAACACACACTGCTAGGAAAGAGATAACACACACTGGTAGGAAGGAGATAACACACACTGCTAGGAAGGATATAACACACACTGCTAGGAAGGAGATAGCACACACTGCTAGGAAGGAGATAACACACACTGCTAGGAAGGAGATAACACACACTGCTAGGAAGGAGATAACACACATTGCTAGGAAGGAGATAACACACACTGCTAGGAAGAACATAACACACACTGCTAGGAAAGAGATAACACACACTGCTAGGAAAGAGATAACACACACTGGTAGGAAGGAGATAACACACACTGCTAGGAAGGAGATAACACACACTGCTAGGAAGGAGATAACACACACTGCTAGGAAGGAGATAACACACACTGCTAGGAAGGAGATAACACACACTGCTAGGAAGGAGATAACACACACTGCTAGGAAGGAGATAACACACACTGCTAGGAAGGAGATAACACACACTGCTAGGAAGAACATAACACACACTGCTAGGAAAGAGATAACACACACTGCTAGGAAGGAGATAACACACACTGCTAGGAAGGAGATAACACACACTGCTAGGAAGGAGATAACACACACTGATAGGAAGAAGGTAACAGCATTGAGAGAAGATTCAGCTGGTGCCTCCATTACTCGCTCATTACCTCCACTCAGCATCAAATCGGATTTAAGGGAAGAGAAAAATCAGGACTCAAGACAAGGGGGAGAGAGAGAGAGAGAAAGAAATAGAGGGGGAGAGAGAGAGAAGAGAAAGAAAGAAATAGAGGGGGAGAGAGAGAGAGAGAGAGAGAAAGAAAGAGAGGGGGAGAGAGAGAGAAAGAGAGGGGAGAGAGAAAGAAAGAGAGGGGAGAGAGAAAGAAAGAGAGGGGAGAGAGAAAGAAAAGGGAGAGAGAAGAAAGAGGAGGAGAAAGAAGAGAAGAGAGAGAGAGAGAGAGAGAGAGAGAGTGACAGGCTTACAGTACATATTTTTTTCACTCAGCCTGTATAAGACCAACCTGTCTTGGTGTCCACCTGACCAACCTGTCTTGGTGTCCACCTGATCAACCCGGCTATTACTATCACACCGACTAACACACCAAGAATAACCTAAGAACTTTTGTTTCAGTCTCTTAAAACTTTTGCCTTCCTTTCGGTAATATATGTTATACGTGATGGTACAAGTTTGTACAGTGGTGGACCAGGGATGTATACAGTGAATGCACTAAGTGTGCCTACATCGCCTCTGTGCGTACCTGCAGTATCTCTCACTACAGTACCTTGTTATTTACCTGTGCAAATTAGGAGAATGCCACCAGGCTCCGTGGCCTGGTGGCAAAAGCTCTCGCTTCACACGATGGGGGTTCGGGTTCGATTCCCGGCGAAGAGGTAGAAACATCAAATGTGTTTCCTTACACCGGTTGTCTATTTCACCCATCAGTAAAATGGGTACCTGGGTGTTAGTCGACTGGTGTGGGTTGCATCCTGGGACAAAACTGACCTAATTTGCCCGAAATGCTTTGCATAACAAGGGGCTTTCTATATAGCAGTATGTCATTGATGTCAGCTAGGACTGTATACCTTGTACATGTACTTGTAGTAAATAAAGATATTATTATTATTATTATTATAAGAGGATCTTCCAAGTGTAGATTATCTCTTAGCTAGCGTGTCAGTTACAAAGAATTAAAAATGAATAATTTAAAATGAATATTTACTAGTATATTTACTAGTTAAGATGTCTGACCTCTCTTGGAAGCAGATCATAACACAGACGAAAATTATACACGAGTGTGTTTTCTCATTACTTGTCTCTTCTGTCCACTATTTTTTAATCCCCATACTTCTAATAACTCAATGAACCTCTCTCTCTATGTTATCTTCTCAACCTATGTGTATCTACCTCGGCTGTGACCAGCCAAGGCTACCTATTCACAAGTTTATATTTATTAATACAATGCATATTTTAGGTAATCAGATAATTTTTTTTATATCTAACGTGTGGGCGTTGAAAATTCTTGGACTGCCTTTCATGGGGCGTAATTTCAGCGTTTATGTTAGGAACCTGTCCCTCTAACATCTTGCAAGTGTAATTAAGGATACATCTTTGACGTCTGTGCTCTAGGAAGTACTAGAGATATTTTACTTATTCCCAATAATTTATGCTTTGAAATTATACCGGGAAATGCAATACACGGACGTGGCACATATAACATGGTGCAAGATACCACAATGTCTCAATGTACCACCTATAACACGGGACAAAGTACCACAATGTCTCAAGGTACCACCTATAACACGGGACAAAGTACCACAATGTCTCAAGGTACCACCTATAACACGGGACAAAGTACCAAATGTATCAAGGTACCACCTATAACACTGGACAAAGTACCACAATGTATCAAGGTACCACCTATAACACTGGACAAAGTACCACAATGTATCAAGGTACCACCTATAACACGGGACAAAGTACCACAATGTATCAAGGTACCACCTATAACACGGAACAAAGTACCACAATGTCTCAAGGTACCACCTACAACACGGAACAAGGTACCACAAGTCAAGGTGGGTGATATCTATGCAATCTCTGGTCTCCATTATAGCAAGAAGATAAAAGCGAGTGATGGGAGCAGAGGCTTCAAACAAACAGGTAAATTACTACTCTCCTTCCCTCTCTGATGTTCTCACACTGCCAACATTTGCATACTGCAATCACTTCTCTGTGATTTTTTAGGCTCCTGAAACATGGATTGGAATTCCGTGAGTGCGTAGAGGAAAGGAAGACACTCGTCCCGGGAGGATCCAGACCAGCGCGCACGCTCTCCGAAGCCCAGAAAGTGCTATCAAAGACATACAAATCACAATACCCTGACTACAACAATTCTGTGATTGTAATAACAATACAATGGTTGCAACAATACCGTGGTTGTAACAATACCGTTGCTGTAATAATACCGTGGCTGCAACCATACCGTGACTGTAACAATACCGCGGCTGCAACAATTCTGTGACAATACCGTGGCTGCAACAATACCGTGGTTGTAACAATACCGTGGCTGCAACAATACCGTGACTGTAACAATACCGCGGCTGCAACAATTCTGTGACAATACCGTGGCTGCAACAATACCGTGGTTGTAACAATACCGTGGCTGCAACAATACCGTGGCTGCAACAATACCGTGGTTGTAACAATACCGTGGTTGTAACAATACCGTGACTGCAACAATTCTGTGACTAATAATACCGTGACTGCAACAATACCGTGGCTGTAATACACTGTCTGCAACAGTTCCGTGACTGCAACATTGCCGGCTGCAACAATGCCGTGGCTGCAACAATACAGTGACTACAACAATACCGTGGCTGCAACAGTTCCGTGACTGACTGTATAAATACAGTGGTTGCAGCAATACAGTGATGTAATAATACTGTGACTGTAACAATACCGTCAGTCCACACCTTTACCCTTGATATACCTTTGATGAGTTTCGAGAGTCTTTCTACTCCAAGAGCCCGGCCATGGGCCAGGCTCGTCTGGGTCTAGTATGGTCAATCATACTGTTGCTGCTGGAGGTCCGCTGCCCCACATATCCATCACAGCCAGGTTGATGAAGCACCTGGTGAAGATATCTGTCCAATTTCCTCTTGAAGACTTATACGCTTGTTCCAGCAGTGTTTCGGATGTTTTCTGATAAGATACTGAATAATCTGATGCCACGGATGTTGATACAGAGTTCCCTTGTTGTGATAACCACCTCACCCCTGCTTTTCACTGGTTTATTTTGCACTTCTCTCGCTCCGGTACGTTATGGCAGTGTGCAGATTTGTGACCAAATTTCCACTCTCTGTATCTGTTCCAGCTCTGATATTTGTCAGCTTTGAACGGGGCCGTCAACACACTACCAAAACACATGAGTGTCACCACTGGTTAGTTTTGAAGGTTTCAAAAGTGTCCTCCACTCGTATCTTTGTCTTTGTTTTTGAAAGAAAGTCCAGCGACATAATATTCTGTCTTACAACCTTTGTTCATTTATGATCTCTAGTTTTGTTATGTTCTTTATAGTTCATAATTATTCCATACTAGCAGCTTGAACTTATCACCACTGAACTCTGTAGTTCTCATACCCCCTAGATACACTGTTATGTCACTGTGTATTTCTCAGTGTCTTATACCCAGGATGACTTTCATAGCTTATTTTAGTGTCATTCTGCAAATGATACAAAATGTGACAGATGTCGTTTATATGTGTTGCTTTGAGGATGAGAAACAGCAGAGGTACCAGGACAGTCTTTCTGGAGATGAAAACTAACAGATATTTCGGTCAAGCAGTGACTGAATCAAGAAAGGTCATCGTTTCCGCTTGGAAAGTTAGTTGTTCGTAGCCAGATCAACCAGACTATGATGGATTTGTGGGGCAGCGGGCCAGCAGGAGCAACAGCCTGGTTGACCAGGTAAGCACCAGACGAGCCTGGACCATGGCCGGGCTTCGTGAATAGAAAGACCCATGGAACTTAAAAGTATATCATCAAAGGTAGCTCAGCAAGCCGTGCTTGCCCATGGTGCCACTGTGCCAAAGGGAGCCACTGGGTGCTTCAGGGTGCCACGAGGTGCCCCAAGGTGCCACTGGGTGCCCCAGTGTACCGCCCACATAATCCTCAACACGCCCACCAGCAACAACACAAATTATCGGTGATGGTGACTACACTCTCACTACACTTGCTTCATCAATGTAAGTGTTGGTGGCAGCTAAGTGGTGACCACACTGTGGTGGTGACCCTGTTGCTGCTATCCCCGTGGTGACCCTGTTGTTGCTATCCCCGTGGTGGTGGTCCTGATACTGCTATCCCCGTGGTGGTGGTCCTGATACTGCTATCCCCGTGGTGGTGGTCCTGATACTGCTATCCCCGTGGTGGTGGTCCTGATACTGCTATCCCCGTGGTGGTGGTCCTGATACTGCTATCCCCGTGGTGGTGGTCCTGATACTGCTATCCCCGTGGTGGTGGTCCTGATACTGCTATCCCCGTGGTGGTGGTCCTGATACTGCTATCCCCGTGGTGGTGACCCTGACGCTGCTATTCCCATGGTGGTGACCCTGACGCTGCTATCCCCGTGGTGGCCCTGACGCTGCTATCCCCGTAGTGGTGGCCCTGACGCTGCTATCCCCATAGTGGCCCTGACGCTGCTATCCCCGTGGTGGCCCTGACGCTGCTATCCCCGTAGTGGTGGCCCTGACACTGCTATCCCCGTAGTGGCCCTGACGCTGCTATCCCCGTGGTGGTGGCCCTGACGCTGCTATCCCCGTGGTGGTGGCCCTGACGCTGCTATCCCCGTGGTAGTGCCGCTGACGCTGTTATCCCCGTGGGCGCTAGCATCCGCCAGGTCCAGAAGTGGCCCTGCAGCTCTTACAACCAGACGAGTTTAACTGACACCTGTAACATGCCTCTAAGCGGTTTCAAGGGTTGTTCTACCCGCGTGCCTGGCCCTGAGTCCAAATAGTATGACAAAAATATGATATCACCTACTCAGAGTATAATAATATCACCTCCCCTCCGTGTCTTCGGTCGTGCGGGCAAGTGCTAGGTTCACGCATTATCTACACCTGTGTCTTCGGTCGTGCTTGCAAGTGCTAGGTTCACGCATTAGCTACACCCGTGTCTTCGGTCGTGCGGGCAAGTGCTAGGTTCACGCATTAGCTACACCCGTGTCTTCGGTCGTGCGGGCAAGTGCTAGGTTCACGCATTAGCTACACCCGTGTCTTCGGTCGTGCGGGCAAGTGCTAGGTTCACGCATTAGCTACACCTGTGTCTTCGGTCGTGCGGGCAAGTGCTAGGTTCACGCATTAGCTACGCCTGTGTCTTCGGTCGTGCGGGCAAGTGCTAGGTTCACGCATTAGCTACACCCGTGTCTTCGGTCGTGCGGGCAAGTGCTAGGTTCACGCATTAGCTACACCTGTGTCTTCGGTCGTGCGGGCAAGTGCTAGGTTCACGCATTAGCTACACCTGTGTCTTCGGTCGTGCGGGCAAGTGCTAGGTTCACGCATTAGCTACACCTGTGTCTTCGGTCGTGCGGGCAAGTGCTAGGTTCACGCATTAGCTACACCTGTGTCTTCGGTCGTGCGGGCAAGTGCTAGGTTCACGCATTAGCTACACCCGTGTCTTCGGTCGTGCGGGCAAGTGCTAGGTTCACGCATTAGCTACACCCGTGTCTTCGGTCGTGCGGGCAAGTGCTAGGTTCACGCATTAGCTACACCTGTGTCTTCGGTCGTGCGGGCAAGTGCTAGGTTCACGCATTAGCTACACCCGTGTCTTCGGTCGTGCGGGCAAGTGCTAGGTTCACGCATTAGCTACACCTGTGTCTTTGGTCGTGCGGGCAAGTGCTAGGTTCACGCATTAGCTACACCTGTGTCTTTGGTCGTGCGGGCAAGTGCTAGGTTCACGCATTAGCTACACCTGTGTCTTCGGTCGTGCGGGCAAGTGCTTGGTTCACGCATTAGCTACACCTGTGTCTTCGGTCGTGCGGGCAAGTGCTAGGTTCACGCATTAGCTACACCTGTGTCTTTGGTCGTGCGGGCAAGTGCTAGGTTCACGCATTAGCTACACCCGTGAAAAGTACCACTGATGTCGTGAATGGTTGAACTGTCGCCTGTGAAAAAATCTGCTAGGATTCTTTGTATATTTTCAGTGGAAAAAATCTAAATCGTATTGATAGTGCCAACGTCAACTATTTTCCTTTCTCCCATTTGGCAAAAAAAAAAATCCTTCCCCTCCCCCCGCGTACTATCACTAGGAAAGATCAGGGGGGGGAAGCAGTATTCTTCCTGATGATTAATTACCTGCGGAATTAATTCGACTTAGATGAATGAAAAATGGTGTTTAGAGTGGCGGCAGCAGCGGCCCTGAGCACCAGCATCCCTGGCCAGAATAACGCCTCTGCAAATACCTGATACATTTTTTTTATTTAACCACTTTATAATCACCACATCACCACAATTATCACCGTAACCATCCACCATCACCTTAACCATGTTCATCAAGAACCGCAAGAAGCCTCTATCATGTGCCTTCAATATTCTATGGAGAGTTAGTCTAGACAAGGGGATAATCCCACAGTAGTTAATACAACTGACAGAGGTTCACAAAGAAATGGCAAAGAACTATAGACCAATAGCACTAACGTCCCAAATTATAAAAATATTTGAAAGGGTTCTGAGAAGCAAGATGGCTAACATGGATTCCCAACAACTCAAGGCATCACGGGCTGAGAGCAGGTCGCACCTCTGTCTTGGGTACACTGGAAGACAGACAAAATGTGGGATGTTGTATAAGCAGACTTTACAAAAGCCTTCGACAAGTGCCGCCATGGTGTAATAGTGCATGATATGCGTGCAAAAGGGATAACTGGAAAAATAGGCAAATGGATTTTCAACTTTCTAACATATAAAACGAAAAAAGAGTAATAGTAAAGTCAGAGGCTGCCACAGTGAAAAATTCTGTTCCACATCCTATTCCTCATCCTCATAACTGACAGAGATGTAAATCATGGCACCGTATCATCCTTAGCAGACGATACTAGAATTTGCATGAGAGCCATCCATTGAGGACACTGTAAATCTCCAAGTGAATATAAACTAAGTCTTCCAATGGGCAGTGGAAAACAATATGAAGTTCACTAAGGACAAATTTTAATTACTCAGTTATGGAAAATATGAAGACATAAAAGCTAGAACGGAATATAAAACTAATTCTAACCAATCAATAAAGCGAACAACTATTGTGAAGGACCTAGGGTGAAAATGTCACAGGATCTCAATTTCAAGAATCACAACAGTGACATCATAAGTGATAGGATGGATACTGAGAGCCTTCAAAACAGGATGCCAAGCCAATTATGATCCTTTTTCAGTCACTTGCTCTCTCTCAGCTGGAATACTGTTATACGCTAACAACCCCTTATAAGACAGGTGAAATTGCAGATATAGAGAATGTACAGAGAACATCCACTGCCTGTACAAGCTCAGTCAAGCACCTAAAGTACTGGGAACGTTTGGAGTCCCTTGACCTGTACTCTTTGGAACGCATGCAAGAAAGATGCATCATAATTTACACCTGGAAAATACTAGGAGGGCTGATCCCAAATCTACACACACAACTCACTCCCTACGAAAGCCAGAGGCTCGGTAAACGGTATGGGTGTCACGAGTACACATAGGCAACACAAGTGTAAGGGGCCCAAGAGTGTTCACAACCTCTCATCATACATAAGGAGGATTACTAATGATTCTCTTGTTGTTTTCAAGAGGGAAATGAATAAGTTCCTAACATCAGTTCCTGATCAGCCGGGCAGTGGTTCGTATGTTGGACTGCGTGCGACCAGTAGTAACAGTCTGGATGATCAGGCCTTAATCCACCAGTAGGCCTGGTCTGAGACTGGGCCGCGGGGGGCACTGACCCTCAGGTAAACTCCAGGTAGATGACTGCAGCTATTACCCCCCTCCCCCCGTAATAACCATCACCTCCAGTCATTCACAACAAACAGCAACTTGGACAGCCACACACTCGTGTCTCAACATAACTGCATCAAGTCATATTCTCCAAGTTAAATCCTATTACTACCAATTCCCACAAAGCGAGGCTGTATCCTTCCGGGAGAGAAGATTAGGCAGCCCAGGGGAGTGAGGGCGGCGGACAGTCAGGCGCGGGAGGATATGTGGATGAAGAGGCAGGAAGACGACGAGGGGCGGAAGGAAAGGTGAAGAGAGGAAGGGCGGAAAGTGAGGCGGGAGATGATTAGAGGGAGAGAAATAGTGGTGGGGAAGGAGGTGGCTGGGGTAAAGGAAGGAAGTGCTTCAGAGACCTTCAACATTACCAAACACTAACCCAGAGAACTTCCAAAACCAAGGAGCCATTTCGTGAGTGTACTCACCTATTTGTGGTTGTAGGGGTCGATTCATAGCTCCTGGCCCCGCCTCTTCACTGATTGCTACTAGGTCCTCTCTCTCCCTGCTCCATGAGCTTTATCAAACCTCGTCTTAAAACTATGTATGGTTCCTGCCTCCACTACGTCACTTTCTAGGCTATTCCACTTCCTGACAACTCTATGACTGAAGAAATACTTCCTAACATCCCTTTGACTCATAGGAGTCTTCAACTTCCAATTGTGACCCCTTGTTCCTGTGTCCCCTCTCTGGAACATCTTGTCTCTGTCCACCTTATCTATTCCTCGCAGTATTTTATATGTCGTTATCATGTTTTCCCTAACCTTCCTGTCCTCTAGTGTCGTCAGGCCGATTTCCCTTAACCTTTCTTCGTAGGACAATCCCCTTAGCTCTGGGACTAGTCTTGTTGCAAACCTTTGCACTTTCTCTTAATTTCTTGATGTGCTTGACCAGGTGTGGGTTAAAAACTGGTGCTGCATACTCAAGTATGGGCCTGACGTATATGGTGTACAGAGTCTTGAACGATTCCTTAGTGAGGTATTGGAACGCTATTCTTAGGTTTGCCAGCCGCCCGTATGCTGCAGCAGTTATCTGATTGATGTGTGCCTCAGGAGATGTGCTCGGTATTATACTCACCCCAAGATCTTTTTCCTTGAGTGAGGTTTGCAGTCTTTGGCCACCTAGACTATATTCTGTCTGCGGTCTTCTTTGCCCTTCCCCGATCTTCATGACTTTACATTTGGCAGGGTTAAATTTAAGGAGCCAGTTACTGGACCAGGCTTGTAGCCTGTCCAGGTCTCTTTGTAGTCCTGCCTGATCCTCGACTGATTTAATTCTTCTCACTAACTTCACATCATCTGCAAACAGAGACACTTCTGAGTCTATCCCTTCCGTTATGTCATTCACATATACCAAAAACAGTACAGGTCCTAGGACTGACCCCTGTGGAACCCCACTCGTCACAGGTGCCCACTCTGACATCTCGTCACGTACCATGACTCGTTGCTGCCTCCCTGTCAGATATTCTCTGATCCATTGCAGTGCCTTTCCTGTTACGTGTGCCTGATCCTCTAGCTTTTGCATTAACCTCTTGTGAGGAATTGTGTCGAACGCCTTATTGCAGTCCAAGAAAATGCAGTCTATCCACCCCTCTCTCTCGTGTCTTACTTCTGTTACCTTGTCATAAAACTCCAGTGTTTGTGACACAGGATTTTCCTTCCCTGAAACCGTGCTGGTTGTCGTTTATAAGCTTGTGTCTTTCTAGGTGCTCCACCACTCTCCTCTTGATGATCTTCTCCATGACTTTGCATACTATACACGTCAGTGACACAGGTCTGTAGCTTAATGCCTCGTGTCTGTCTCCTTAAAAATTGGGATTACATTTGCCATCTTCCACACCTCAGGTAGTTATCCAGTTTCAATGGATGTGTTGAAGATTTTTGTTAGTGGCACACTCAACATCTCTGCTCCCTCTCTAAGGACCCACGGAGAAATGTTGTCAGGTCCCACCGCTTTTGAGGTATCGAGTTCACATAGCAGCTTCTTCACCTCTTCCTCGGTTGTGTGTATTTCATCCAGCACTTATTGGTATACCTACCTATTCTGAATTCCTGGAGTCCTTCCTGTCTCCTCTGTAAATACTTCTTTAAATCTCATGTTAAGCTTCTCACATACCTCTTGGTCGTTTAAGGGACCAGGTAATCAGCCTGATTACCTGGTCCTTCACTGTTGTTTTCCTCCTGATGTGGCTATACAACAGCTTCAGGTCAGACTTGACTTTTGATGCTATGTCATTTTCGTATTGTCGCTGAGCCTCCCTTCTTACCTGTGCATATTCGTTTCTGGCTCTTCAGCTAATCTTTTTATTTTCCTGGGTCCTTTGTCTTCTGTACTTTTTCCATTCTCTAGTGCAATTAGTTTTTGCCTCCCTACACCTTTGGGTGAACCAAGACTCGTTCTGGTCTTCCCATTACTTCTGTTTCCCTTGGGGACAAACCTCTCCTCTGCCTCTTTGCATTTGGTTGTCACATATTCCATCATTTCTTTTACTGGTTTTCCTGCCAATTCTCTCTCCCACTGAACATCTTGTAGGAAGTTCCTCATGCCTGTGTAGTTCTCCCTTTTGTAGTTTCGTTTCTCCCTTCCTATTCCTGCTCCCCTCTCCACTTGTAGCTCAACTATATAATCAAAACACAGAACCAAATGATCACTAGCTCCAAGGGGCCTTCCATATGTGATATCCTCGATGTCCGAACTACTCAAGGTGAATACTAGGTCCAGTCTTGCTGGATCATCCTCACCTCTCTCTCTGGTAGTGTCTCTAACATGTTGATGCACGAGGTTTTCCAGTACCACATCCATCATCTTGGCTCTCCATGATTCAGGACCCCCGTGGGGCTCTAGGTTTTCCCAATCAATCTCCTTGTGATTGAAATCACCCATAACTAGTAACTTTGCTCTCCCCATGTGAGCTCTTCTGGCCACCTCGGCTAGTGTGTCTACCATTGCTCTGTTGTTCTCGTCGTATTCTTCTCTTGGCCTCCTGCAGTTCTGTGGTGGGTTGTACATTACAGCCATTACCACGTTATAGCCCTCAGACTGGATTGTTCCTACTATGTAGTCCCTTTCGCCCATTCCATCCATTCCTTCCACTTCCTCAAATCCCCACCAGTTCTTAATGAGCAGTGCAACTCCTCCTCCCCCTCTGCTCCCTCTATCTTTCCTGAGGATTTGATATCCGGGTGGAAAGATTGCATCTGTTATCATCCTGGAGAGTTTCGTTTCTGTGAGTGTTATTATGTCTGGGGATGTCTCCTTTATTTTTCATGCCATTCCTCACATTTATTTGTTATTCCATCTGCATTTGTATACCAAACCTAGGGGGTACATTGGGGTTGGGAAAGTAGGAGCCCTGATGAGGAACTATGGGTGGTTGGTGTGAAGGTGGAGTTTGTAATGAGGTGGGTGGAAGCATTGGGTATGGCATGTGTGTTTTGGGTTAGATTGTTTGGTTGCATTAGGGTTGTCCAGGTTGGGGGACATCTGAAGGTGATTGTATTTGAGCTTCCTCCTGAGTCTGGGTTCTCCTGTCCTTTCCTCCTTTTGTCTTTGTACCCTCTCTTTCAGTTTGTGTGTGTGTGTGTGTGTGTGTGTGTGTGTGTGTGTGTGTGTGTGTGTGTGTGCGCGCGCGCGCATGGTTCCCTATTTGTGGTTGTAGGGGAGGATGTTGCAGTCCTGGTCCTGCCTCTTATTTTGCTGATCATCAGGGTCTCGTGGGCCCTGTCATACCTGATCTAAAAGCTATGTATGGAACCTCCCTACACTATTTTGTCATCAAAGTCACTTCACCTTGACCACCCTGAAGCTGAAGAAACACATCCTGACATCCTGTGTCTTGTCCACATTAAACTAACAACATTACTATCTTGTTCCCGTCTCGCTTCTAGAGCAGTTTCTCTCTCGAGTATTTCCCACGTCACTCTGGTGTCTCCCCTTGTTGAAAAGATTGTAGCATTTATCTACATGTGTATGGATTTAGTGTAATTAACAATGAATTTTGTGTGTGTACAGCTTGGGGTGGAGGCACCAGGCGACCCTCCCTCCCTGACTGCACTTTGTGTGAGTAACCTCTCGTGAATACATGTCTGAAAGGATTTTGCGCAAACACACACACACCGAGTAGCGGCCAGTGAAGAGGCGGGGTCAGGAGCTGTGAATCGACCCCTGCTACCACAAATAGGTGAGTACAACTAGGTAAGTACACACACACACCAAGTGTTTATCTACAAGTGTCTTTGGCAACTAATAACACCCATTTTTCCTGCCTCCGACCCCTTGAAGCTGGCGTAGCTACTGAACCTATAGTGACATGCTTGATATCCTCATCACTCTACAGAAGTCTCCCAGCTCAAATCAGCACATTATTACCTTATATATTATGTAACCCATTATGTGTAATAGAATATATCAGGGGAAATACTGCCATCTTTTATTCTCATCATAACATAGAATAATGTAGCCGCACACTGTGTTCAGATCATGTAACTCATGCACAACTGTACAGCCACGCACTATGTTCCCACTATTACGTAAACAGGTAAAGAATGGCTTGAGAGACCTGGTCGTAATGGGAAATGGGGCAAACAAAACTCAACAGTAGATTATTTGCCTTCACCAGATATATACAAGTATGTACAATATGTACAGATGGAATAGTAAGTGTACACCACGGTGACAAATGGCAAAGCAGAAGCCAGAGAGAGTGCACCGTACTCAACCAGCAGCTAGGCAAGTCTGCCAAAACTTACCGCAAGTGAACCACGTTGCTTCAGCTTTGGCTAGCTTGCCTGTGATTGGCCAATGAACCAAGGTACTGATATAACAATGGGTACCCTATTGATCGTTAGACCCTTAGCACCCGGTTCGCTGGTTGGGAGGCAGCCTATATGAGAGTGTGACATATGCCAAGTAAATTGTAACATACTCTTTGCATGCCACACCCACCATATAATTCATTCAGAAATGTGTAGTCACGCACTATGTTCCCATGTAACTCATGCAGAACTGTGCAGCCATGCACTATGTTCCTACCATGTAACTCACGCAGAACTGTGCAGCCATTCACTATGTTCCCACCATGTAACTCACGCAGAACTATGCAGCCATGCACTATGTTCCCACCATGTAACTCACGCAGAACTGTGCAGCCATTCACTATGTTCCCACCATGTAACTCACGCAGAACTGTGCAGCCATTCACTATGTTCCCACCATGTAACTCACGCAGAACTGTGCAGCCATGCACTATGTTCCCACCATGTAACTCACGCAGAACTATGCAGCCATGCACTATGTTCCCACCATGTAACTCACGCAGAACTGTGCAGCCATGCACTATGTTCCCACCATGTAACTCACGCAGAACTGTGCAGCCATGCACTATGTTCCCACCATGTAACTCACGCAGAACTGTGCAGCCATGCACTATGTTCCCACCATGTAACTCACGCAGAACTATGCAGCCATGCACTATGTTCCCACCATGTAACTCACGCAGAACTGTGCAGCCATGCACTATGTTCCCACCATGTAACTCACGCAGAACTGTGCAGCCATGCACTATGTTCCCACCATGTAACTCACGCAGAACTATGCAGCCATGCACTATGTTCCCACCATGTAACTCATGCAGAACTGTGCAGCCATGCACTATGTTCCTACCATGTAACTCACGCAGAACTATGCAGCCATGCACTATGTTCCCACCATGTAACTCACGCAGAACTATGCAGCCATGCACTATGTTCCCACCATGTAACTCATGCAGAACTGTGCAGCCATTCACTATGTTCCCACCATGTAACTCACGCAGAACTGTGCAGCCATTCACTATGTTCCCACCATGTAACTCACGCAGAACTGTGCAGCCATGCACTATGTTCCCACCATGTAACTCACGCAGAACTATGCAGCCATGCACTATGTTCCCACCATGTAACTCATGCAGAACTGTGCAGCCATGCACTATGTTCCCACCATGTAACTCACGCAGAACTGTGCAGCCATGCACTATGTTCCCACCATGTAACTCATGCAGAACTGTGCAGCCATGCACTATGTTCCCACCATGTAACTCACGCAGAACTGTGCAGCCATGCACTATGTTCCCACCATGTAACTCACGCAGAACTATGCAGCCGCACATTGCAGGTGTACCCAACATGTATATAATACTATATACAAAATATAAAACTCTTGGTGAGCCTGGGCCGGGATACTGGCAGCAGCAGCAGCAGCGACAGCGTGGCTGAAATATCAGAGTGAGAGGTAAACTTGAGCTGAGACTCGAGGCCCAGAGTTTCCGCGTGATTGGTGTGTGATAAGCTGCTACCCGAGGATGCTACACCACCACCACTACGACCACACCAACGACCTCGGTTATAACGGTTATCGTAAATCACCTCACACATCACCACACCTTGTCTTACCTCCTGACTCGGTTGCTGTTAACGTTTACACCCCCACAAAACACCACCACCAGCCAGCCAGCATTAGCATCATCACCATTCATCAATCACCACCATCATTACCACTACAGCCACTAGCATCGCCGCAACAACCACACTCTCACAGTCAACACATGATATTTTGTAATAATGTTAGTAGAATTATCGACAATTTGTTAGTTAAAGGACGCAAGTACAACTAATACATTTTACTGTAGCAACGTTTCACTCTCCAAGAACTTCGTCAGGCCGTTACAAACATTACAGGTTGATTGACTGATTCGTCAGGAACTGTGTCCTGCCACGGGTCTTAATCCAAAGATGACCAATCTGAGGATCTCTAAGATGTCAATCTAATTCAGCTGTTCTGTGGCTGAGATCAGGGTCTTGCTGTAGTCTCTGTGCGTTCCACTGCAAAACATCTTATGTACTACAGGGAGCTGAGGCCATCAACGTCTCTGGGCCCTGTGTTGGGTGATCGGGTAAACCTGAAAATAAACGCATGGACTCTTGTTTTATTCATCATGCACATGTTCACGAAGATCTTCACAATAGTTCTGAATGTCTCTCTAAGTTTTCCTCTGAGTCTATTAGGTCGCATATGATATCGGTGAAGCATGTGATCGTTGACATTTGATGGCTAAGAGGTAATATGGGATGTCCTGGTCTGCTCTCTTTGACTACATTGTTCCTAACTGGTGACTGTTGAGGTGCTAGAGTTGACGGGTTGGCTGTAGTCTTTTCCTGCAGCTGCCGTTGTCAGGTGGGACCTTGAGCAAAAGTATTGGAAGCTGGCTGAGCAAGTGTTGGATCAAGACCTTCCTCCCGGGTACGTTGCCGTCCTTCTTGCCTCGGAGCCGTTCAACTTTCAGGATGTTTTTGTTACTATGGATTTCATCGAGAAGCATGTCTAGTGGATAGCGCATTAGTATGCCTTTTGTTACCCGCTCTATGGATTTTAGTTCTGCTAGAACAAGTGGTGATTCGAGGTGGTTCACCTTCTGCAGTACCTCATAGGACTATTTCAGGGAGTGAGAAACCTTTAGATTTGGGGACACTGATATCTTCAGGCTGTATTTCTTTCGGTGAATTATAGCAGAATACGAGGGTCATGCTGTCCTTTGCTTATCAACCTGAATTTATCAACTGTAGACGGCTTTGGCTTGCCCGATCTGAGGCAAGGAAACATTGTGTCTCTTCTGAGACTTTGGGGCTCCTGCTACCTGCCAACCTTCTCCATCCAGCATATCTGGGGTTAGGATGAGCGTTTCTTGATCTATCCCTATCTCACTAGCCTGGCTGATTTCGCTTGCTTCGCTGTCCAAGAGTCCAATGAGTGGTCTCGCAGCTTCTTCGTCATAATTGTGCCCCACATTTCCAAATCCGGGTCCTCGGATGAGTCCTTGGAACATTGTGACCTCTTCTTTCGGAAGAAGCCATGTACTTCGTGTGCAAACCTTAGCAAACCTTTGGCTAATCTTTTCAACATTTCACTACAAACTGGCATAAATTGTTCAACGAATCTCAGCACGGTTTTACAAAAGGGCGTTCCTGCCTTACGAATTTATTAACTTTTTCCACTAAGTTATTTGAGGAGGTAGATCATGGTAATGAATATATTGTGTATATGGACTTCAGTAAGGCTTTTGATAGTCCCACAGAGTGGGGAAGCGTCACGAGCGGTGTTCCACAGGGGTCAGTGTTGGGCCCCTTGTTCACAATTTACATAAACGACATAGATGAGGGAATAGATAGCGACATAAGCAAGTTTGCCGATGACACCAAAATACGCCATCGAATTCATTCTGACGAGGACATTAGAGCACTCCAGGATGATTTGAATAGACTGATGCAGTGGTCGGAGAAGTGGCAGATGCAGTTTAGTAAAAGGACACAAATGCAACTAATGTGACATTTTATTGTGGCAACGTTTCGCTCTCCAGGAGCTTTGTCAAGCCGTTACAAACAATACATGGACACAGAGGGTATATATATGCTCAGAGTGAGGTGTAATACTAGTGGTGGTAGAAGTAGTAGAGACATAAGTTGTAGTAGTAGTAGTAATACAATAAGGCTTGATAAAGCTCCTGGAGAGCGAAACGTTGCCACAATAAAATGTCACATTAGCTGCACTTGTGTCCCTAACATATTGTCGGCAATTCTACCAACATTAAACAAAACATTGGTTACTTGATACCAACATTAAACAAAACATTGGTTACTTGATACCAACATTAACAAAACATTAGTTACTTGATACCAACATTAACAAAACATTGGTTACTTGATACCAACATTAACAAAACATTAGTTACTTGATACCAACATTAAACAAAACATTGGTTACTTGATACCAACATTAACAAAACATTAGTTACTTGATACCAACATTAAACAAAACATTGGTTACTTGATACCAACATTAACAAAACATTAGACATTAGTTACTTGATACCAACATTAACAAAACATTGGTTACTTGATACCAACATTAACAAAACATTAGTTACTTGATACCAACATTAACAAAACATTAGTTACTTGATACCAACATTAACAAAACATTAATTACTTGATACCAACATTAACAAAACATTAGTTACTTGATACCAACATTAACAAAACATTGGTTACTTGATACCAACATTAACAAAACATTAGTTACTTGATACCAACATTAACAAAACTTTGGTTACTTGATACAAACATTAACAAAACATTAGTTACTTGATACCAACATTAACAAAACTTTAGTTACTTGATACCAACATTAACAAAACTTTGGTTACTTGATACCAACATTAACAAAACATTAATTACTTGATACCAACATTAACAAAACATTGGTTATTTGATACCAACATTAACAAAACATTAGTTATTTGATACCAACATTAACAAAACATTGGTTATTTGATACCAACATTAACAAAACATTAATTACTTGATACCATTAACAAAACATTGGTTATTTGATAGATTTAAAAATGGGGTAGATTTAAAAATGTAGTGTTAGAGTGTTCAGCAGAAGTTTGTGGTTACAGACGAGTGGGTGCGGGAGGGAAGAGGAGCGATTGGTGGAATGATGATGTAAAGAGAGTAGTAAGGGAGAAAAAGTTAGCATATGAGAGGTTTTTACAAAGTAGAAGTGATGCAAGGAGGGAAGAGTATATGGAGAGAAAAAGAGAGGTTAAAAGAGTGGTGAAGCAATGTAAAAAGAGAGCAGATGAGAGAGTGGGTGAGATGTTATCAGCAAATTTTGTTGAAAATAAGAAAAAGTTTTGGAATGAGATTAATAAGTTGAGGAAGCCTAGAGAACAAATGGATTTGACAGTTAAAAATAGGAGAGGAGAGTTATTAAATGGAGAGTTAGAGGTATCGGGAAGATGGAGAGAATATTTTGAGGATTTGTTAAATGTTGATGAAGACAGGAAGCTGTGATTTCGTGTGTAGGGCAAGGAGGAATAACATCTTGTAGGTGTGTGGAAGAGCCAGTTGTGGGTGTAGGGAAGTTCGTGAGGCAGTGGGTAGAATGAAAGGGGTAAGGCAGCTGGGATTGATGGGATAAAGATAGAAATGTTAAAAGCAGGTGGGGATATAATTTTGGAGTGGTTGGTGCTATTATTTAATAAATGTATGGAAGAGGGTAAGGTACCTAGGGATTGGCAGAGAGCGTGTATTGTTCCTTTGTATAAAGGCAAAGGGGACAAAAGAGAGTGCAAAAATTATAGGGGAATAAGTCTGTTGAGTGTACCTGGTAAAGTGTATGGTAGAGTTATTATTGAAAGAATTAAGAGTAAAACAGAAAGCAGGATAGCAGATGAACAAGGGGCTTTAGGAAAGGTAGGGGGTGTGTAGACCAAGTGTTTACAGTGAAACATATAGGTGAACAGTATTTGGATAAGGGTAAAGATGTTTTTGTGGCATTTATGGATTTGGAAAAGGCGTATGATAGGGTAGATAGGGGGCAATGTGGCAGATGTTGCAGGTGTATGGAATAGGAGGAAGGTTACTGAAAGCAGTGAAGAGTTTTTATGAGGATAGTGAGGCTCAGGTTAGAGTGTGTAGGAGGGAAGGGACTATTTCCCAGTAAAAGTGGGCCTTAGACAAGGATGTGTGATGTCACCGTGGTTGTTCAATATATTTATAGATGGGGTTGTAAGAGAAGTGAATGCGAGGTCTTGGCAAGAGGTGTTGGGCTAAAAGATAAAGAAGCAAATACAAAGTGGGAGTTGTCACAGTTGCTTTTTGCTGATGACACTGTGCTTTGGGAGATTCTGAAGAGAAGCTGCAGAGGTTGGTGGATGAATTTGGTAGGGTGTGTAAAAGAAGAAAATTGAAAGTGAATATAGGAAAGAGTAAGGTGATGAGGATAACAAAAAGAATAGGTGACGAAAGATTGGATATCAGATTGGAGGGAGAGAGTATGGAGGAGGTGAATGTATTCAGATATTTGGGAGTGGACATGTCGGCGGATGGGTCTATGAAGGATGAGGTGAATCATAGAATTGATGAGGGAAAAGGGTGAGTGGAGCACTTCGGAGTCTGTGGAGACAAAGAACCTTGTCCATGGAAGTAAAGAGGGGAATGTATGAGAGTATAGTTATACCAACGCTCTTATATGGGTGTGAAGCATGGGTGATGAATGTTGCAACGAGGAGAAGGCTGGAGGCAGTGGAGATGTCATGTCTGAGGTCAATGTGTGGTGTGAATATAATGCAGAGAATTCGGAGTTTGGAAATTAGGAGGAGGTGCGGGATTACCAAAACGATTGTCCAGAGAGCTGAGGAGGGGTTGTTGAGGTGGTTTGGACATGTAGAGAGAATGGAACGAGACAGAGTGACTTCGAGAGTGTATAAATCTGTAGTGGAGGGAAGGCGGGGTAGGGGTCGGCCTAGGAAAGGTTGGAGGGAGGGGTAAAGGAAGTTTTGTGTGCGAGGGCTTGATTTCCAGCAAGCATGTGTGAGCGTATTTGATAGGAGTGAATGGAGGCATATGGTTTTAATACTTGACGTGCTGTTGGAGTGTGAGCAAAGTAACATTTATGAAGGGATTCAGGAAACCGGCAGGCCGGACTTGAGTTCTGGAGATGGGAAGTACAGTGCCGGCACTCTGAAGGAGGGGTGTAAATGTTGCAGTTTTATAACTGTAGTGTAAAGCACCCTTCTGGCAAGACAGTGATGGAGTGAATGATGATGAAAGTTTTTCTTTTCGGGCCACCCTGCCTTGGTGGAATCGGCCGATGTGTTAATAAAAAAAAAAAAAAATAACAAAACATTAGTTACTTGATACCAACATTAACGAAACATTGGTACTTGATAACACTATAACAGAAATAATGGCTATGTATACTATGTCATACTATTTATACTATGAGATGGGTTAGTTGTAGTTGTCGTTGTCGTAGCCGTGAAGGTTATGTACAGGTCCTCAGAATCAAGATTCCATGATGTTGCAGTGTCTGACAAGTTGTACAAGAATGGTATACAATACCCACAAGATGAAATTAAGACACATGTGCAACATCTGGGTGACTTTACATAACCTTGACGGCAACGACAACTACAACTAACCCATCTCTTTGGGTATGACCTACTTCCACTGGGGAATCCCGCCCACCAGTGACTATGCCCTCGCCTGCTACCCGTCCCTTTCCACCTGACGTTAGTATATAAGCGCCAGCCTCCTTGCCTCTGCTCCACAAACTCCACGACTTCGGTGGTGTTCACACCACTCCAAGGCCGAGGCACTGATAACCTCATCTTTTGTATATAGTTCTACTGTCTTCAAACAATGTCCTAGAATTTGTATTGATAAAGCCACTGGAGGGCGAAACGTTTACAATAAAGTCACCCAGATGTTGCACATGTGTCTTAATTCATCTTGCCGGTATTGTATACCATTCTTATACAATGTATACTAGATGAATGAAGTATGTGATAATGTATACTAGATGAATGATGTATGTGATAATGTATACTAGATGAATGATGTATGTGATAATGTATACTAGATGAATGAAGTATGTGATAATGTATACTAGATGAATGATGTATGTGATAATGTATACTAGATGAATGATGTATGTGATAATGTATACTAGATGAATGAAGTATGTGATAATGTATACTAGATGAATGAAGTATGTGATAATGTATACTAGATGAATGATGTATGTGATAATGTATACTAGATGAATGAAGTATGTGATAATGTATACTAGATGAATGAAGTATGTGATAATGTATACCTAGATGAATGATGTATGTGATAATGTATACTAGATGAATGATGTATGTGATAAATGATACTAGATGAATGAAGATTATGTGATAATGTATACTAGATGAATGAAGTATGTGATAATGTATACTAGATGAATGATGTATGTGATAATGTATACTAGATGAATGATGTATGTGATAATGTATACTAGATGAATGATGTATGTGATAATGTATACTAGATGAATGAAGTATGTGATAATGTATTCTAGATGAATGAAGTATGTGATAATGTATTCTAGATGAATGATGTATGTGATAATGTCTACTAGATGAATGATGTATGTGATAATGTATACTAGATGAATGATGTATGTGATAATGTATACTAGATGAATGATGTATGTGATAATGTATACTAGATGAATGATGTATGTGATAATGTATACTAGATGAATGAAGTATGTGATAATGTATTCTAGATGAATGAAGTATGTGATAATGTATTCTAGATGAATGAAGTGAATGCTTATGTATTCTAGAAAACATTCTTCAGGTATTCTACAACTACCCAAGTCAACGCTAGGTTTTTCTGGTGAAGGTTCTTGATCAAAGTAATTGGAGCTACCTTCTTGCCCCATGATCAATCCTGATTACGTCAAACCCCATTCACTGTCAGACCCAGTGAAATTAATAATAATAATAATAATAATGTTCTGTGTGTGTGTGTGTGTGTGTGTGTGTGTGTGTGTGTGATGATAATGAGATTAGTAGAGAGAGAGAGAGAGAGAGAGAGAAGAGAGAGAGAGAGAGAGAGAAGAGATAATAGTTAAAAGATGAGAATGAGTAGAGAAGTAGTAGTAGAAGTAGTAGTAGTAGTAGAGAATAGAAGATGAATAGATAGATAGTAAGTATAGTATAATAATAGTATAAGTATAAGAGAGATAAAGAGAGAGAGTGTCTGTCAGCTCCAGCAGAAGATCAACACTGTACCCAGAAAACTCACGTCCCCAGGAGACGAAAACGACACAAGGCAGCACACACACGCACACCACCCTTGAACACGACAAACATTACCAATAAAAACAGGTACACGGAGTCTGTTGAATGTTGTGTGGCGCGGCCAGGGGCAAGAAAAAATATGCAAATATATGTGGAACTGCAAACTAGCTGGAAGTCCTACCATGTGAGGAACTGGATCAAGATGCCTACAAGTGATGGTGCCTGGAACAACAAACTCACAAGTGATGGTGCCTGGAACAACAAACTCACAAGTGATGGTGCCTGGAACAACAACACTCACAAGTGATGGTGCCTGGAACAACAAACTCACAAGTGATGGTGCCTGGAACAACAACACTCACAAGTGATGGTGCCTGGAACAACAAACTCACAAGTGATGGTGCCTGGAACAACAAACTCACAAGTGATGGTGCCTGGAACAACAACACTCACAAGTGATGGTGACTGGAACAACAAACTCACAACTGATGGTGCCTGGAACAAACTCACAAGTGATGGTGCCTGGAACAACAACACTCACAAGTGGTGGTGCCTGGAACAACAACACTCACAAGTGGTGGTGCCTGGAACAACAAACTCACAAGTGATGGTGCCTGGAACAACAAACTCACAAGTGATGGTGCCTGGAACAACAAACTCACAAGTGATGGTGCCTGGAACAACAAACTCACAAGTGATGGTGACTGGAACAACAAACTCACAAGTGATGGTGCCTGGAACAACAACACTCACAAGTGGTGGTGCCTGGAACAACAACACTCACAGGTGGTGGTGCCTGGAACAACAACACTCACAAGTGGTGGTGCCTGGAACAACAACACTCACAAGTGATGGTGCCTGGAACAACAACACTCACAAGTGATGGTGCCTGGAACAACAACACTCACAAGTGATGGTGACTGGAACAACAATACTCACAAGTGGTGGTGCGTGGAACAACAACACTCACAAGGATGGTGCCTGGAACAACACTCACAAGTGATGGTGCCTGGAACAACAACACTCACAAGTGATGGGTGCCCTGGAGAACAACAACACTCACAAGTGATGGTGCCTGGAACAACAACACTCACAAGTGATGGTGACTGGAACAACAACACTCACAAGTGATGGTGCCTGGAACAACAACACTCACAAGTGGTGGTGCCTGGAACAACAACACTCACAAGTGATGGTGCCTGGAACAACAACACTCACAAGTGATGGTGCCTGGAACAACAACACTCACAAGTGATGGTGCCTGGAACAATCACTCACAAGTGGTGGTGCCTGGAACAACAACACTCACAAGTGGTGGTGCCTGGAACAACACTCACAAGTGATGGTGACTGGAACAACAACACTCACAAGTGATGGTGACTGGAACAACAATACTCACAAGTGATGGTGACTGGAACAACAACACTCACAAGTGGTGGCGCCTGGAACAACAACACTCACAAGTGGTGGTGCCTGGAACAACAACACTCACAAGTGGTGGTGCCTGGAACAACAACACTCACAAGTGATGGTGACTGGAACAACAACACTCACAAGTGATGGTGACTGGAACAACAACACTCACAAGTGAAACGTATCAAGAATGTTTGACTCGTTTTCCTCAGGACTGAGCTTTATAAAGCCTTTGTAAAGCTCAATCGTCTTAAAGTGTTGATCTGCATAAAAAGCGGCTATAAATCTGTGGTGTGTGTCGCTGCCTCACACACTTCACCCTCACAGCAGGTGACACAATGGGAGTCCAGAGGCAGGTGACACAATGGGAGTCCAGAGGCAGGTGACACAATGGTAGTCCAGAGGCAGGTGACACAATGGGAGTCCAGAGGCAGGTGACACAATGGGAGTCCAGAGGCAGGTGACACAATGGGAGTCCAGAGGCAGGTGACACAATGGGAGTCCAGAGGCAGGTGACACAATGGGAGTCCAGAGGCAGGCGGAGGATATTATTTCGCTAGTTTATGACAGTATGTGTGTGGTGGGAGGGCGTTGGCTGCTCTCTAAGCTGTAGGTCACTGTCGAGACACAAGTATCACATGCCACCCTCAGAGGTCACACCAGCCTGTGTCCTTATTACTGGCGGCACCAACAACAGTGGCAACAGTAGCAGCAGTGGCAAGAAAAGCAACACTAACAGTAGCAAGAAAAGCAAGTACGTTTATTCAGGTATACACAAATACAGTTACATACATTATCATACATAGCAGCATGTGTGTAGATAACCTAGGATAACACTAACAGTAGCAAGAAAATCAACACTAACAGTAGCAGCAGTAGCAAGAAAAGCAACGCTAACAGTAGCAGCAGTAGCAAGAAAAGCAACACTAACAGTAGCAGCAGTAGCAATAAAATCAACACTAACAGTAGCAGCAGTAGCAATAAAATCAACACTAACAGTAGCAGCAGTAGCAAGAAAATCAACGCTAACAGTAGCAGCAGTAGCAAGAAAAGCAACACTAACAGTAGCAGCAGTAGCAAGAAAAGCAACGCTAACAGTAGCAGCAGTAGCAAGAAAATCAACGCTAACAGTAGAAGCAGTAGCAAGAAAAGCAACGCTAACAGTAGCAGCAGTAGCAAGAAAATCAACGCTAACAGTAGCAGCAGTAGCAAGAAAAGGAACGCTAACAGTAGCAGCAGTAGCAAGAAAATCAACGCTAACAGTAGCAGCAGTAGCAAGAAAATCAACGCTAACAGTAGCAGCAGTAGCAAGAAAAGCAACACTAACAGTAGCAGCAGTAGCAAGAAAATCAACGCTAACAGTAGCAGCAGTAGCAAGAAAAGCAACGCTAACAGTAGCAGCAGTAGCAAGAAAATCAACGCTAACAGTAGCAGCAGTAGCAAGAAAATCAACGCTAACAGTAGCAGCAGTAGCAAGAAAAGCAACGCTAACAGTAGCAGCAGTAGCAAGAAAAGCAACGCTAACAGTAGCAGCAGTAGCAAGAAAATCAACGCTAACAGTAGCAGCAGTAGCAAGAAAAGCAACACTAACAGTAGCAGCAGTAGCAAGAAAAGCAACGCTAACAGTAGCAGTGTTGTGCGGGTACACGGGTGCACAACTTACTAAGCCTAGGTCACCCTGGGCCAGTTTGCACCCCCCACAGCGGGACCTTCCTCGCTCATAAAGCTGGCTACCAACCCTTCATTTGCATTTAGCCAGTTACTAGTATAAGCGTGACCCTTCTGCGTGTCGTGGTGCACTGCTCAAGATCACCAGTACTGTGTGACTGAGCGTCGTGGTGCACTGCTCAAGATCACCAGTACTGTGACTGAGCGTCGTGGTGCACTGCTCAAGATCACCAGTACTGTGTGACTGAGCGTCGTGGTGGACTGCTCAAGATCACCAGTACTGTGTGACTGAGCGTCGTGGTGCACTGCTCAAGATCACCAGTACTGTGACTGAGCGTCGTGGTGCACTGCTCAAGATCACCAGTACTGTGTGACTGAGCGTCGTGGTGCACTGCTCAAGATCACCAGAACTGTGTGACTGAGCGTCGTGGTGCACTGCTGAAGATCACCAGTACTGTGTGACTGAGCGTCGTGGTGCACTGCTGAAGATCACCAGAACTGTGTGACTGAGCGTCGTGGTGCACTGCTCAAGATCACCAGTACTGTGTGACTGAGCGTCGTGGTGCACTGCTGAAGATCACCAGTACTGTGTGACTGAGCGTCGTGGTGCACTGCTCAAGATCACCAGTACTGTGACTGAGCGTCGTGGTGCACTGCTCAAGATCACCAGTACTGTGACTGAGCGTCGTGGTGTACTGCACAAGATCACCAGTACTGTGTGACTGAGCGTTGTGGTGCACTGCTCAAGATCACCAGTACTGTGTGACTGAGCGTCGTGGTGTACTGCTCAAGATCACCAGTACTGTGTGACTGAGCGTCGTGGTGTACTGCTCAAGATCACCAGTACTGTGTGACTGAGCGTCGTGGTGTACTGCTCAAGATCACCAGTACTGTGACTGAGCGTCGTGGTGCACTGCTCAAGATCACCAGTACTGTGTGACTGAGCGTCGTGGTGTACTGCTCAAGATCACCAGTACTGTGACTGAGCGTCGTGGTGTACTGCTCAAGATCAGTACGTAGCAGGTGTTTGAGGGTCTGGTCCCAAATCCGGACACTACTATAACATACTGGAGTGAGAAATATGGAGGAAAATGTGGAAAAGTAGGGGCACTGTGGGCAAAATAAAAGAACTATGTATCAATATCCGTGCCCCCAGACTATTCAACATCTTACTAGAAGATATCAGAAACACTGCTGGGACAAGTGTAGAAGTCTTCAAGAGGAAACTGGCCAAGTACCTCCGCCAAGTGCCAGATCATCCAGGCTGTAATGGATATTTGGCCCAGGTGGCCGCCGGCAGCAACAACCTGGGTTAACCAGGCAAGCACCAAATAAGTCTGGCCCAGGGCCGGGCTCCGGGAGTAAGAAAACTCTAGATACCCATCAAAGGTGAAGGTATATCAAAGGGCAGGCTCGGCCTGGTCAAGGACTGGTCCGTGGGGGCGCTGACCCCCGGAACACCCTCCAGGTAGACTCAGGTAGGTTTGATTAGGTTAGAAAGTAACTAAACAAGAGACTAGCTATGTTAGGTCAGGACAGATTAAACTAGATTAAGTTAGGTTATGATATGTTAGGATTAACTAAAGTTTGGATAGGTTGTGCTAGATGAAGACTAGCCACGCTAGATTACTTTAGAAAACAGGTTAACCAAGGATAATTGACTAGGAGTCCTGCTTAGACCTAGTAGTACCTAGGCTGGCCTTTTCCTTGCTGCGGCTGGCTAAGAGTTCCTGCTTAGACCTAGTAGTTAGTTTGTTAGCCTGGCCTCTCCCTTGCAGCGGCTGGCTAGGAGTTCCCACTTAGACCTAGTAGTTAGTTTGCTAGGCTGGCCTCTTCCATGCTGCTGCTGACTAGTTCCTTACTTCTTAGACCTAGTAGTTAGTTTGCTAGGCTGACCCGTCCTGTATTGCGGCTGGCTGGGTGTGTGTCACTATCACCATGGTAACGCCGACGCTCCTGCTGCTAGCTTCAAACAACCCCCCCCCTCCCCCCTCCCCCCTCCCCTATCTTCCAACCCACCCTCCCTCCCCTTCCTTCCCTCCTGCTGGCAAACAAACACAACGTGACATATCCCACAAGGAACATCTTACTCTATCAATACTTGCTAATTAATACACTAATAATATAAGTGAATATGACAACACCTACCATATACTGCACATTTGCTAATACGCAAAAAGATCACAGTAAACAGGTGATATCAAAATATGCAAGACAACCACTATGAAAAAATAGAGGAATTAAAAGCGCTTTCGTGACTACTCACATTATCAAGGAACTATATCATATAGTTCCTTGATAATGTGAGTAGTCACGAAAGCGCTTGGAATGCATTTGCTAATACATACTCTAACAAAAGTATATATAACAACACTTGCCATGCACATTTGCCAAAATATACACACTAACAAGTGTATGGTAACACTTGCTGTATACATTCGCCAATATATACAGTAACAACACAAGGGCTGGGGTATTAGCACAATGCTGGTTAAGCGTGTACAAGACACGACCAACCACTTGAAGCTAGCAACTAGGAGGCCTGGTCTGTGGCCCGGACCCTGGGGCAGTGACTTCCGGAAGCGACAACCGGTATACCCCCAGTTCTTAAGAAGTAGTGGTATATAGTGTAACTAACTACAAGTGATCACACACACACACACACACACACCTTAGAGTTGTCAAGAGTAGAACAATCTGGAGAGTGTAGTGGAGGCAGGATTCATACATAGTTTTAAGATGACGTACGATAAGGCTCTTGGACAAGGAAGTGGACCTAGTAGCGACTAGCGAAGAGGCGGGGCCAGGATCTATGCAGCCACAAATAGGTAAGTACAAATAGGTGACTACACACACACAGGATACACTGAACACAGGGAGTAATAGGTGGATGGCGGAATTTAATGTAGATAAATGCCATGTAGCAGAAAGGTGAGATGTGAAATCAGGTCACATG
Organism: Cherax destructor; assembly: GCA_009830355.1. NCBI lineage: Eukaryota > Metazoa > Arthropoda > Malacostraca > Decapoda > Parastacidae > Cherax > Cherax destructor. The sequence goes on along the minus strand of WNWK01001938.1, from coordinate 162,652 downwards.
AGGAATACAGACTGACAAAATACCAAAAATATTAGAGAGAGAGAGAGAGATCTAGGAGTTATTATTGACAAAAAATAAATGGTGACCGGAAGATATAAATAAAATTGTAAGAAACTCATATACTACACAAGTAATCTATAAAATAGCTTTCAAATGTGTGAATGATGAATTATTCATAACTCATATTAGGTCAAAAGTGGCACACGCAGCCGTGGTGTGGTGCCCACACCTGAACAAAATCACGGATACGAGTTAGAAAATGTTAACGAAGCATGACAAGTGTATGTAACCTAAACCAGAGTAAAAAAAAAAAAGGAACATTAACGTAAAAATGAATAAAATAAAACCATTAATATAGAAAAAAATGAGTTAACAGGAATTAAATAATACATTTATAGCGGAAGTACAACCATAAGATAAACCCCATGACAGTAAGTAGTCAAGAGAAGCAGAAGTTGAATTATATTGAAGCCACTGTCTATGATGTGTATAACAGAAACACAGGTACTGATAGTGAAGACAGCAGACGTGTATGAAACACAGGTACTGATAGTGAAGACAGCAGACGTGCATGAAACACAGGTACTGATAGTGAAGACAGCAGATGTGTATGAAACACAGGTACTGATAGTGAAGACAGCAGAGTGTATGAAACACAGGTACTGATAGTGAAGACAGCAGAGTGTATGAAACACAGGTACTGATAGTGAAGACAGCAGACGTGCATGAAACACAGGTACTGATAGTGAAGACAGCAGATGTGTATGAAACACAGGTACTGATAGTGAAGACAGCAGATGTGTATGAAACACAGGTACTGATAGTGAAGACAGCAGACGTGCATGAAACACAGGTACTGATAGTGAAGACAGCAGATGTGTATGAAACACAGGTACTGATAGTGAAGACAGCAGATGTGTATTAAACACAGGTACTGATAGTGAAGACAGCAGATGTGTATGAAACACAGGTACTGATAGTGAAGACAGCAGAGTGTATGAAACACAGGTACTGATAGTGAAGACAGCAGATGTGTATGAAACACAAGTACTGATAGTGAAGACAGCAGACGTGTATGAAACACAGGTACTGATAGTGAAGACAGCAGATGTGTATGAAACACAGGTACTGATAGTGAAGACAGCAGATGTGTATGAAACACAGGTACTGATAGTGAAGACAGCAGATGTGTATGAAACACAGGTACTGATAGTGAAGACAGCAGATGTGTATGAAACACAGGTACTGATAGTGAAGACAGCAGAGTGTATGAAACACAGGTACTGATAGTGAAGACAGCAGACGTGTATGAAACACAGGTACTGATAGTGAAGACAACAGACGTGCATGAAACACAGGTACTGATAGTGAAGACAGCAGACGTGTATGAAACACAGGTACTGATAGTGAAGACAGCAGACGTGTATGAAACACAGGTACTGATAGTGAAGACAGCAGACGTGTATGAAACACAGGTACTGATAGTGAAGACAGCAGACGTGTATGAAACACAGGTACTGATAGTGAAGACAGCAGACGTGTATGAAACACAGGTACTGATAGTGAAGACAGCAGACGTGTATGAAACACAGGTACTGATAGTGAAGACAGCTGACGTGCATGAAACACAGGTACTGATAGTGAAGACAGCAGATGTGTATGAAACACAGGTACTGATAGTGAAGACAGCAGACGTGTATGAAACACAGGTACTGATAGTGAAGACAGCAGACGTGCATGAAACACAGGTACTGATAGTGAAGACAGCAGATGTGTATGAAACACAGGTACTGATAGTGAAGACAGCAGACGTGTATGAAACACAGGTACTGATAGTGAAGACAGCAGACGTGTATGAAACACAGGTACTGATAGTGAAGACAGCAGACGTGTATGAAACACAGGTACTGATAGTGAAGACAGCAGACGTGTATGAAACACAGGTACTGATAGTGAAGACAGCAGATGTGTATGAAACACAGGTACTGATAGTGAAGACAGCAGATGTGTATGAAACACAGGTACTGATAGTGAAGACAGCAGATGTGTATGAAACACAGGTACTGATAGTGAAGACAGCAGATGTGTATGAAACACAGGTACTGATAGTGAAGACAGCAGACGTGTATGAAACACAGGTACTGATAGTGAAGACAGCAGACGTGTATGAAACACAGGTACTGATAGTGAAGACAGAAGACGTGTATGAAACACAGGTACTGATAGTGAAGACAGCAGACGTGTATGAAACACAGGTACTGATAGTGAAGACAGCAGACGTGTATGAAACACAGGTACTGAGAGTGAAGACAGCAGACGTGTATGAAACACAGGTACTGATAGTGAAGACAGCAGATGTGTATGAAACACAGGTACTGATAGTGAAGACAGCAGACGTGTATGAAACACAGGTACTGATAGTGAAGACAGCAGACGTGTATGAAACACAGGTACTGATAGTGAAGACAGAAGATGTGACCGAAAATGAAACAAAATGATGCAGAGGTAAAAAAAATAATCGATGAGAAATTTACAAAAACACAAACATCTGAGAAGAAAAAAATCAAGAGTAAATGCAAGTGAATAAGATAGTTGATAGGTTTCAGAAATATTTTGATTTTTTCTTGCAGAACAGAGAAAAAAAAGAAAGAGAAATGTAATGAAAATGATGAGGAATAGAAGAGGAGTTGAAGGTGGCAGAGAGAGCAGGTGGCTAATATTTACCAATGTTTGGAAGCAAACAATGTGAGAAGCAAGAGTGTAAGGCACCTTGATGCCTCAGACAACACCTAACACAGGAGCAGAAAATTCTGTGGTGCCACAAAAGAGCAAACAAAATTAAAGTGAGCAAGTGACAAAAAAAAAAAAGAGTAAAAAATCAAAATAATTTGGAATTTTAACTTTTTCAAACACCGGCAGTCTCCCACAGAGGTAGGGTCAACCCGCCGCTACACCCCCCTTCCCCCCTCAAAAAAAAAAAGAAACACATTCACCATCATTCACTCAATGTCTTGCCAGAAGTGTGCTGACATCACAGTTTAAATGACCTCCGAAATACAAGATGTTCACCCCTCGTCTAGAGTGCAGGTACTGTACAATGTAAACATGCCAACGTTGAGTGTATAATAAGAGATCATTAACAAAAACTATATTCCTGGAACTGCAAATAAATAACTATAAAGCAGATATATTTGAGTCGCTTAACAATCCTTTCCACAAGTCGCACCGAAACGTCGTCACAAGTTTGTGTCTCCTATGAGCGGGTTGTGTATTGTAGCACTTCGCTCTGCCTGAAACCACGCAAAAGGAATAGTCCAGAACGGCCATAAAATACTGACGCACCAAAATATAAAAATATGTACGCATATATATGCATATATGTATGTACACTTCTGCTTGTGTAGGCCCGTATGTGCGTGATTATGCATATGTGCGCATATGTATACATGTGCAAGTGTAAAAGTATTGTCCATATGGGTGAGTGTATTCTTGTGCATATGTATGAATGTATTCTTGTACATATGTATATGTGAATATTCTTGTGCCTATGTATACATGCGTGGCACTCAGCGATACTTAGCAGTATAGAGTTGTACGACACAAGTGTTCAATGTGTCAATAAAGACCTGCTTTTCAATACCTGGAGAGTGTACCTGGAGGGTGTTTCAACGCCCCCGCTGCCAGGTCCATGACCAGGCCTCCCGGTGGGTTGTTTTCATTTATATCACAGAAACCAATAGGCCTATCTTAATAAAGCACGGGCCAACACCATGTAATAATAATTCCAACTTACCTTCAAGAAGTGTCATATAAATGATCTAAGAAAGTGACAAGTAGATGGCTGAGACACTTGTGCAACACTTGCGTATCTTTAAGGAAACGTTTCGCCAACCAGTGGCTTTATCAGTCCAATACAGAGAAAAACGATGGAAGATGTGAAGATGGATTTGAGGTAATCAGTCCCTCAGCTTCGAGATGTGTTCAGTCCACCAACCCTTTATTAAAGTTGGCGGACTGAACACATCTCCAGGCTCAGGGACTAATTACCTCAAATCGATTCATCTTGGCATCTTCCATCGTTTTTCTCTGTATTGGATTATCATGATACATACACTGCTTGCAAGTAAGGTACAACACTGTTGAAAGTTTCAATCACATCACAAAACACTTTCTCAAGTTATCCCACAGAAACGAAATCCAGGATTAGTCTATATAACGTTGACCAGAGAGTCCCTGCACATGACACTAGTTAATAATAGTAATAATAATAATAATAATTATTATTTCTACAAGTACATGTACAACGTGTACAGACCATAGCTGATATTAGCGACATACTATGCAGAAAACCCCTTCTTATGCACAGCATTTCAGCCAAATTAAATTAATTTTGTCCCCAGGATGCGACCCACACCAGTCGGCTAATACCCATGTACCTATTTACTACTAGGTGAACAGGGACAGCAGGTGCCTTAAGGAAACACGCCTGAATGTTTCCACCCGTACCGGGGTTCGAACCACGGACCTCAATGTGTGAAATGAATTCGCTAGCAACCGAGTTACGGGACACCGTAGCATTAATCTTTCCCTAGCCGTTGGAAGACTGAAGCCGGTCACATAAAGCGTTCTTGGTTATCAAGGAAAACTCTGCAGGAGGAAACAATTCAAGCTACTACTTAAAGTCACTCCTCGAGGATGCATAACGCGAAGTTGTCAGTCTTAATAGTGCGTCTGAATATCAGTCTTCATAGTGCGTCTGAAAGTCAGTCTCCATAGTGCGTTTGAATGTCAGTCTTCATAGTGCGTCTGAATGTCAGTCTTCATAGTGCGTCTGAATGTCAGTCTTCATAGTGCGTCTGAATGTCAGTCTTAAACTTATTAGTAAGACTGAATGTCAGTCTACAGAACTAAATAACTACAGATCAATATCTAACTTGCCTTTGCTCTCTAAAATCTTCGAAAAAATAATACATAAACAAATCTACTCTTACCTCCTATCCCATAACATACTGAACCACTGCCAGTTTAGGTTTAGGCCGAAAAAAAAAGCACGAATGATGCAATTATTCAGATGCTCGAATTACTATATACAGCAATTGAAAAAAAATGAATATCCTCTGGGGATCTTCATAGACTTACGGAAAGCATTTGATACAGTAGACCACAATATCTTGCACCTAAAACTAGAGCATTATGGGGTCAGAGGACACTCGCTCAATTACCTAAATTCTTATCTTAGTGGTAGACACCAGTATGTATACACAAATGGCGTGACCTCCAATACTCATCCAATAGTTGTTTTGGAGTGCCACAGGGAAGTGTCCTAGGTCCTCTACTCTTTCTTATTTACATCAATGACCTCCCAAATGCATCGCGACTCCTTAAACCAGTTCTATCCACAGATGGCACCACTTACGTAAAATATCAAACTGGATGACGACCAACAAACTTACTCTCAATATAAACAAAACCTACTTCATGCTTTTGGAAACAGAACTTAAAATATCCAGCTAAATATATTGATAAATAGTTCACCCATTACAAGACACACTGAGGGCAAAGTTCTAGGTCTCCAACGTGACTGTAATCTTAAATTTCAGAACCACATCCGGCATATAACTAAGAAAGTTTCCAAAACAGTAGGTATCCTTTCCAAGATACGATATTATGTACCCCAAAGGGCGCTCCTTACTTTATATCACTCTCTAATATACCCGTACCTCACCTATGGTATTTGCGCTTGGGGATGTACCACGACCAATCACCTTAAACCTTTAATAAGCCAACAAAAAGCGGCGGTGCGGATGATCACAAACTCCCGCGCCAGACAACACACACCACCACTCTTCAAAATCTTGAACATAATTAATATACAAAATATACACACTTATTACTGTGCCTACTATATATACAGAACATTAAACTCCAATATCAACCCTCCACTCAAACTTCTCCTAAACAGCTTCAACAGAACACACTGGCATAACACCAGACACAAAACACTTTCTGACATCCCTCGTGTCTGTCTCACACTTTGCAAAATTGCACTGCACATAAAGAGCCCGAAGATCTGAAACTCTTGGCCTGAAACAGCAAGAGGTCCCCTGCCCACTAATCAGTTTAGGACTATACTCAAAAATCATCTCATCTCTCAATAACAACCATACCCACACTATGCTAAACTCAAACCAAATTTAAAGCACCTCTCCCAAATATTTTATTATCCCTTAACTATTAAGCCATTATTACAAACTTAAAAATATATGTTTGTATCATAAATTGTACTACCTCATATTAATTATTATTATTATTATTATTATCAAATAGAAGCGCTAAACCAACCTCATATTAATAACAGAGTAAAATATTAAATATTTGTAATCTACCACTCTTCACCTGTCTAGACTTAAGTAGTCTACAAGTATTAGGTTAAGTCTGCCCGGAATGCCTCGGTATGATAGTGGCTTTCTTTGTATCAATCAAAATATGAAATGTAAACACACATTGTAACCTTAGCAAAAAAAATAAAATTTTATTTCATTTTATTTTTATTTTTAATAATGCGTCTGAATGCGACTATTGATCTGACCTATCAGCATCTTTTACAGCTTTGTGTTTTGAAGTATCAAATATAAATCAGCAACCAGTCGACATTAAGACTGAGTAGACCAGCTTGCAAGTTGAACTTCTCGGAGGTGATGAGAGGAAGGGGGTGAGGAGGGAGGAGAGGAAGGGGAAGGCGACACTGGGGGAAGGTCCTTTGTGAAGGTGATGGGGGTTGGGGGTAGGGAAGAAGAGGGGAAGGCGACATTAGGGCAGACTATCTTTATGACGGTGATATGGGGGTCAGTGGAAGAGAGCGAGGGATGGAAGGAGGGAGGGAGGGGAGAGTAGGAGACTCGCCTTATATTCACTCAAGGTAATGGACTGTGGAGTCTCTTTCCTCTAGCCCTCCCCAACCACCTTGGTAGTGATAGTGTTGTTGCTGATAGTGGAACAATGGTGGTGGTGCAGGGAGTGAGGCTCACGCTCCACTTCACTGTTTATAAGGACACCTATTTCTCAAAAATAAAAAACAAAAGAAAAATAACGTCAGCTGAAAATAAAGCAAGAGAAGCAGCAGCAACAAACGAAGTAAAAGCAGTATCATCACCATCACCAGCAGAGACAACAGCAGCAACAGCCATCTAAAACAGTGTACCATCCTCCTCCCTCCGTTACCTCTGCTGTTCTCACTCCACACCCTCCCCTCTCCCTCACACTTATCACGTCGCTGTGGTTACCAAATTCATTTTCTCTCGTGCGCTGTTCTCAAGATTTTTGCAACTGTGAAGCCTCACGCATTTCGGGTTTCTAAAAATCTGGCGGTAAAAGTTATCAAAGTATAGTGACATACATGTGAATATTAACTGCTGAGGGAGAGACTCAGCCAGAAGTTTAGTGGGGAGAGAGAGAGAGAGAGAGAGAGAGAGAGAGAGAGAGAGAGAGAGAGAGAGAGAGAGAGTAGAAGAGAAGAGAGAGTAGATAGATAGATAGATAGATGAGAGAAAAAGAGAGAGAGAGAGAGAGAGAGAGAGAGAGAGAGAGAGAGAGAGAGAGAGCTAGCTCTCCCTCCGCAAACATATCTCTCAGTACACTACACAATACGATACTGATACCGAGGGTCATCAAACTTATTACTTATTGATATACTTACAAGTTTAGAATACTTAAATGATGTGCACATGACTGTTGTGCCACATAAAGGGTATTATCAATCACATGAGGAAAACAATAATAATCTAAGTTACTAGACGAATGAAACTGATCCATCTGATTTAAAATTAATTATAGTTCAATACCGCCCTGCACAAGTCCTCAACGAAACAAGTGACAGTAGAACTGCCAAACACGTGACAAATGGTCTCAGCAGCGACACACCTGAGATACTGACCAACTCACCAGTACCCCAGAGTAGCATCACATGTAGGGTGATGATGAATGTAAGATACACACATCCATCACAGCCTGGCTGATCCGGCAATTGGAGGAGAAAATTGTGTAATTTTCTCTTAAAGACTTGTACACTTGTCCCACTAGAATGTCTGATACCTTCTGGTAAAATGTTAGTCTGGGACAACGGAAATGGATACAAGGCACTCTTATTGTGTCCACAGCACCCCTGCTTTTTACTACGTTTATTCTACACATTGTCCCATATCTCTCACTCCAGTATGTTATGGACCAGGCCCTCCAGTACCTGCTACGCATATTATATCATACATCTCTCTTCCACTCCAGCGAGTATATATTTAGGATTCTGAGGCATTCCCAGTAATTTATATGGTTTATTTACTGGCTCTATGCGGGCCGTAAATGATATTTGAATCTGTTCTAACTACGTCTTTCCTGCCCAGAATGGGGCCGTCAACACCGAACAATACTCCTAGAGAGAGCATAAGCGATTTGAAAGTGTCTTCACTGCACTAATTCCCTTGTTTAAAAGCTCTCATTATCCACCCATCAATTTCCTGGCCGTCGTGACATCTGCCTTGTGTTCTTTGAGAGAACGATCACAATAAGACCAAAGAGGATCACGGAGGACTGGCCAGCGAGGAGTGGAGGAGGACTGGCCAGCGAGGAGTGGAGGAGGACTAGCCAGCGAGGAGTGGAGGAGGACTAGCCAGCGAGGAGTGGAGGAGGACTAGCCAGCAGGAGAGGTGAGTGGAGAGAGGACTGGCCAGTAGAGGGAGGAAAGTGAGGAGGACTGGCCAGTGAGGAGTGGAGGAGGACTAGCGAGTGAGAGGAGTGGAGGAGGACTGGCCAGTGAGAGGAGACTGGAGAGGGAGGACTAGCCAGCGAGGAGTGGAGGAGGACTGGCCAGTGAGGAGTGGGAGGACTAGCCAGGAGGAGTGGAGGAGGACTGGCCAGGAGGAGGAGAGGACTAGCCAGCGAGGAGTGGAGGAGGACTGGCCAGTGAGGAGTGGAGGAGGACTGGCCAGTGAGGAGTGGAGGAGGACTGGCCAGGAGGAGTGGAGGAGGACTAGCCAGCGAGGAGTGGAGGAGGACTGGCCAGTGAGGAGTGGAGGAGGACTGGCCAGTGAGGAGTGGAGGAGGACTGGCCAGCGAGGAGTGGAGGAGGACTAGCCAGCGAGGAGTGGAGGAGGACTGGCCAGTGAGGAGTGGAGGAGGACTGGCCAGTGAGGAGTGGAGGAGGACTAGCCAGCGAGGAGTGGAGGAGGACTGGCCAGCGAGGAGTGGAGGAGGACTGGCCAGCGAGGAGGGAGGAGGACTGGCCAGAGGAGTGGAGGAGGACTGGCCAGGAGGAGTGGAGGAGGACTAGCCAGCGAGGAGTGGAGGAGGACTGGCCAGCGAGGAGGGAGGAGGACTGGCCAGCGAGGAGTGGAGGAGGACTGGCCAGTGAGGAGTGGAGGAGGACTGCCAGCGAGGAGTGGAGGAGGACTGGCCAGCGAGGAGTGGAGGAGGACTGGCCAGCGAGGAGTGGAGGAGGACTGGCCAGCGAGGAGGGAGGAGGACTGGCCAGGAGGAGTGGAGGAGGACTGGCCAGGAGGAGGAGGAGGACCCAGGGAGGGAGGACTGGCCAGCGAGGAGGGAGGAGGACTGGCCAGCGAGGAGTGGAGGAGGACTGCCAGGAGGAGGGAGGAGGACTGGCCAGGAGAGTGGAGGAGGACTGGCCACGAGGAGTGGAGGAGGACTGGCCAGCGAGGATGGAGGAGGACTGGCCAGGAGGAGTGGAGGAGGACTGGCCAGGAGGAGTGGAGGAGGACTGGCCAGCGAGGAGTGGAGGAGGACTGGCCAGCGAGGAGTGGAGGAGGACTGGCCAGCGAGGAGTGGAGGAGGACTGGCCAGCGAGGAGTGGAGGAGGACTGGCCAGCGAGGAGTGGAGGAGGACTGGCCAGTGAGGAGTGGAGGAGGACTGGCCAGCGAGGAGTGGAGGAGGACTGGCCAGCGAGGAGTGGAGGAGGACTGGCCAGCGAGGAGTGGAGGAGGACTGGCCAGTGAGGAGTGGAGGAGGACTGGCCAGCGAGGAGTGGAGGAGGACTGGCCAGGGAGGAGTGGAGGAGGACTGGCCAGCGAGAGTGGAGGAGGACTGGCCAGTGAGGAGTGGAGGACTGGCCAGTGAGGAGTGGAGGAGGACTGGCCAGCGAGGAGGGAGGAGGACTGGCCAGTGAGGAGTGAAGGAGGACTGGCCAGTGAGGAGTGGAGGAGGACTGGCCAGTGAGGAGTGGAGGAGGACTGGCCAGCGAGGAGTGGAGGACTGGCCAGTAAGGAGTGGATGAGGACTGGCCAGTGAGGAGTGGAGGAGGACTGGCCAGTGAGGAGTGAAGGAGGACTGGCCAGTGAGGAGTGGAGGAGGACTGGCCAGTGAGGAGTGGAGGAGGACTGGCCAGTGAGGAGTGAAGGAGGACTGGCCAGTGAGGAGTGGAGGAGGACTAGCCAGCGAGGAGTGGAGGAGGACTGGCCAGGGAGAAGTGGAGGAGGACTGGCCAGCGAGGAGTGGAGGAGGACTGGCCAGTGAGGAGTGGAGGAGGACTGGCCAGTGAGGAGTGGAGGAGGACTGGCCAGCGAGGAGTGGAGGAGGACTGGCCAGCGAGAAGTGGAGGAGGACTGGCCAGCGAGGAGTGGAGGAGGACTGGCCAGTGAGGAGTGGAGGAGGACTGGCCAGCGAAGAGTGGAGGATGTCATGTAGGGGGGTATGGAAATAAGGGATAATCGGGGATATGGGAGTAAAGGGAGGGAGTAAGTAGGTAGGAGAGGTGAGGTGACAGGAGCGGAGGTAATGGAGGTAATGTGAGGTCACTGGTGACTACACCATCACCTCTCATTACCACCACACTACTCACCCTCTCTCTACCTAAAATAAAATATAATAAAATAAAGTATAAGAATAAAGAGTAATAAGAATATAACGGGGACAGTGAATATCACTATTCCACTCAAACACAGTTTATTTAAGTCCTTGTATAATAATATATTTTGGAACAGGAGAACACTTATTGGGTTTAGATAAATGGGGATTGTACATATAAGCAGGGAGACAGGGAATACAATCAACTGACGAAACAGAATATAACTTACAATATAATTCAGAGGACAGTTCACCACAGGAACTCAGTCACACTTCTAGCCACAGGTCCCAAGACCTGCTCCCACAGAACTCTGCCCAGTGTCTCCAACAGTCTCCTCCAGAGACTCTACAGCAGCTCTCTCCCAGAGCTCTGCACACCGACAGCCGCTCTGCTAGAATCTCGTGCCCAGAGCTCTGCACACAGGTCAGAGCTCCGCCAGAATGTACATATAAGCAGGGAGACAGGGAATACAATCAACTGACGAAACAGAATATAACTTACAATATAATTCAGAGGACAGTTCACCACAGGAACTCAGTCACACTTCTAGCCACAGGTCCCAAGACCTGCTCCCACAGAACTCTGCCCAGTGTCTCCAACAGTCTCCTCCAGAGACTCTACAGCAGCTCTCTCCCAGAGCTCTGCACACCGACAGCCGCTCTGCTAGAATCTCGTGCCCAGAGCTCTGCACACAGGTCAGAGCTCCGCCAGAATGTCTCCAGCCCAGAGCTCCACACACAGGCCAGAGCTCCGCCAGAATCTCTCCAGCCCAGAGCTCCGCACACAGGCCAGAGCTCCGCCAGAATCTCCCCTTTCTAGTTGTTTCCTCGGCCTTATATAGTCCTCCAAGCATCCCCCCAATGAGGAGTGCACCATGTGCTTTGACCTGACGCCGAAACCTGACGCTAGTTCAAGACAAAAGACCTGAGCCTTAATCCGAACGGCAGGTGTGGCTGCTTAGGTAGACCTCACAGCACACTGACTACATCACATCCCCCTTTGTCCCCCACTTTAAAATATCTGAGAACTAGGACAATTTGTCCTAAGTTATTAGACTATTTTAATCCTAAACCCTTAATTATATTACAATACAAAGACAAAATTACACATAACATAATATAAAAGTATACAACTACATATATTTCCGTCAGCCTTCTCAACTACCACAAGGCAGCATAATCAGTACACCTCGCAGGTGACCAGCATAACAGTTGCTCTCTGGTGCAAAGCCTCCTTACCCGTCATTTCTCCTTAAAACTAAATATCTGGCTCCAGTGCCTTCCCTACTTCTACTAGAAATGCACTAGCCGGTGCTAGTCACCCTCGCACGTTAACCATTGGGCCAAACCTCTCTAGGCTTCTTTGGCGTGGAAAACTGCTCCAACGGGTTGCATTCTTTCAAGTAACTGCAACTGGACCACATCACGACCACCAAGGTCGTATGTTAACACACTTCACATACACACTTCAACTTCTGAAAATCGAGATAGGGCAAGCATCGCAGCTAAGACCCACCATTATCCTATGCCACTACTAGGATTCACTGGCCTCATAAAACAAGGTAGCCATGATCACTTGACCGTTTCCAAGGTCACCTTATTCCACACAGGTAACACTAACATTTCTGGCAAGTCAAAGTAGGCTGGGAACATCTCACACTCTTAATTGTCTCTCATGGCTGGCAGGACATCCCCCATACTGGTCGTACAGGGTGGCCAGCATGACGGCATACACCTCCATACCACCCATGGCTCGCGTCCTTCCACATCTCCGAGGATGGCAGCTCCTTCATAATAGATTCTCCTGTCCTGGCACACCAGACAGAATCTCTCATACACCACTGCAGCATCACGGCCATCATCTCCTCCTGAGCTAGGCAGCATCGCGGCATCACAGCACCGCCACAGCATCGCATCATGGCCATAGCGTCGCAGCACGGCTACAGCATCGCAGCACGGCCCCAGCATCGCAGCACGGTCCCAGCATCGCAGCACGACCACAGCATCTCAGAGTCACAGCACGGCAGGCAGCAGCACACAGCCAGTCTCAGCATAGCAGACAGCATCAGACAGCCTCACCTCAGTAAACCGCAGCATCATAAGCAGCCGACATCAGCAGTAGCAGACTAGGGTCAGTAGCTCGAGGTGAGGTGAGGTGAGGTCACTTCTGGTCATTAACAGAGGTGCGGTCACTCATCCCTGGCAACTGCGGGTAACTTGCGGTCAGTGGGTGATGGTCACAGGGTGGGTGACACCCACTACAATGGATGACAGACCAGGGCAGCAATACAGCAACTGGAGCACATCAGCTGGATGACTTGGCACATCAGTTGGGTGACTGGACACATCAGCTGGGTGACCATGAGAGCCAGCTCTTCAATGGGTGACAGTTGTGGATGATTCTTCCAAGGCGGGCTGGGTGACTGGGTGACTTCTCGTTTCTCTGTAAATATTCAATTTCGGCCAGTAATTGCGTCCCCCAAAAGTCTCACCCAAACACTTATAACCTCCACCATTTATCCCAAACCAACACACAACTCCACCAAATATAATATTACAACCACACAATTCCACAGACCCGCGGTCAAAAAAGGGTCAGCTTAGGTCACTTGGATTAAAATATCACACAGATATATACTTGAACTTTACACACACAAAAAAATTGGTAGCGAATGGTAGCATAACACAAATATAAGCGAGCAGTCAAAAGGCACATGGGACTGGTTCCTACTATAAAAATAATAAGAACCACCACCGCTTAGACACCATGTCATGTAGGGGGGTATGGAAATATTTGGGATACTCGGGGAATATGGGAGTAAAGGGAGGGAGTGAGTAGGCAGGAGAGGTGAGGTTGACAGGAGCGGAGGTAATGTGAGGTCACTGGTGACTACACCATCATCTCTCATTACCACCTAACACTACTCACCCCTCTCAGTACTTGAAATATAAATAATATAAAATAGTATAAGAATAAAGAGTAATAAGAATATAACGGGGACAGTGAATATTACTATTCCACTCAAACACAGTTTATTTAAGTCCTTGTATAATAATATATTTTGGAACAGGAGAACACTTATTGGGTTTAGATAAATGGGGATTGTACATATAAGCAGGGAGACAGGGAATACAATCAACTGACGAAACAGAATATAACTTACAATATAATTCAGAGGACAGTTCACCACAGGAACTCAGTCACACTTCTAGCCACAGGTCCCAAGACCTGCTCCCACAGAACTCTGCCCAGTGTCTCCAACAGTCTCCTCCAGAGACTCTACAGCAGCTCTCTCCCAGAGCTCTGCACACCGACAGCCGCTCTGCTAGAATCTCGTGCCCAGAGCTCTGCACACAGGTCAGAGCTCCGCCAGAATGTCTCCAGCCCAGAGCTCCACACACAGGCCAGAGCTCCGCCAGAATCTCTCCAGCCCAGAGCTCCGCACACAGGCCAGAGCTCCGCCAGAATCTCCCCTTTCTAGTTGTTTCCTCGGCCTTATATAGTCCTCCAAGCATCCCCCCAATGAGGAGTGCACCATGTGCTTTGACCTGACGCCGAAACCTGACGCTAGTTCAAGACAAAAGACCTGAGCCTTAATCCGAACGGCAGGTGTGGCTGCTTAGGTAGACCTCACAGCACACTGACTACATCACAAGGAGGACTGGCCAGCGAGGAGTGGAGGAGGACTGGCCAGCGAGGAGTGGAGGAGGACTGGCCAGCGAGAAGTGGAGGAGGACTGGCCAGCGAGGAGTGGAGGAGGACTGGCCAGCGAGGAGTGGAGGAGGACTGGCCAGCGAGGAGTGGAGGAGGACTGGCCAGCGAGGAGTGGAGGAGGACTGGCCAGCAAGGAGTGAAGGAGGACTGGCCAGCAAGGAGTGAAGGAGGACTGGCCAGCAGAAGTGGAGGAGGACTGGCCAGCAAGGAGTGAAGGAGGACTGGCCAGCGAGGAGTGGAGGAGGACTGGCCAGAAAGGAGTGAAGGAGGACTGGCCAGCGAGGAGTGGAGGAGGACTGGCCAGCAAGGAGTGGAGGAGGACTGGCCAGCAAGGAGTGAAGGAGGACTGGCCAGCGAGGAGTGGAGGAGGACTGGCCAGCAAGGAGTGGAGGACTGGCCAGCGAGGAGTGAAGGAGGACTGGCCAGCGAGGAGTGGAGGAGGACTGGCCAGCAAGGAGTGAAGGAGGACTGGCCAGCGAGGAGTGAAGGAGGACTGGCCAGCGAGGAGTGGAGGAGGACTGGCCAGCAAGGAGTGAAGGAGGACTGGCCAGCGAGGAGTGGAGGAGGACTGGCCAGCAAGGAGTGGAGGAGGACTGGCCAGCAAGGAGTGGAGGAGGACTGGCCAGCAAGGAGTGAAGGAGGACTGGCCAGCGAGGAGTGGAGGAGGACTGGCCAGCAAGGAGTGGAGGAGGACTGGCCAGCGAGGAGTGAAGGAGGACTGGCCAGCGAGGAGTGGAGGAGGACTGGCCAGCAAGGAGTGAAGGAGGACTGGCCAGCGAGGAGTGAAGGAGGACTGGCCAGCGAGGAGTGGAGGAGGACTGGCCAGCAAGGAGTGAAGGAGGACTGGCCAGCGAGGAGTGGAGGAGGACTGGCCAGCAAGGAGTGGAGGAGGACTGGCCAGCAAGGAGTGAAGGAGGACTGGCCAGCGAGAAGTGGATGGGTAAATGGGGGTTAAAATATACACATCAAAGAGTTAGTGATAAAAGAGGTAAGAAGAATGAGGCTGATAAAGGCACTTGACGGAAGATACAACAACGACCACTATCACATCAAACAGCAGCCGCTAAAACAGCCGCCAAAGAAAAAAGAAGATAAAAGTACATGACGGGGAAAACACACCACCATAAACAGTAGGTGATAAAATAGGAAAGAAAGGAGGAAGAGAATGAAGGCACTCAACAGGAGTAATACACAAAGCAGAAACTACACACCAGAGCCACAAGAGAGCAGGGAAAATTAAAACACCGACAACATGGACACAGTAACAAAACAAGGGAGAAAACACGATGGAAAATGAAGTTGCAGGCAACACGGAACCACAATTGAGATGCAAGAGGGGAAGGTGAGTGTAGGAGGGTGTAGGAACCAATGCTGTTTAGACACACTGATTCAGCACCATGACCCAGCAATGTGGGAGAGTAGAGGAGAGAGTAGGAGGGTGTAGGAAGTTGTAGCAGTAAGGTGTAGGGAGGGTGAAGGAAGATGTAGGAGGGCATATCAGGCTGTAGGGAACGTTTGGAAGGGTGTAGATGATCCCGAATGTGAGGTGGACACACTTGTGATCCAGGCACACATACCTGTGATCCAGGCACACATACCTGTGATCCAGGCACACATACCTGTGATCCAGGCACACATACCTGTGATCCAGGCACACATACCTGTGATCCAGGCACACATACCTGTGATCCAGACACACATACCTGTGATCCAGACACATACCTGTGATCCAGGCACACATACCTGTGATCCAGGCACACATACCTGTGATCCAGACACCATACCTGTGATCCAGGACACATACCTGTGATCAGGCTACATGAGCAGACACATACCTGTGATCCAGGCACACATACCTGTGATCCAGGCACACATACCTGTGATCCAGACACACATACCTGTGAGCCAGGCACACATATCTGTGATCCAGACACACATACCTGTGATCCAGGCACACATACCTGTGATCCAGACACATACCTGTGATCCACACACACATAGCTGTAATCCAGGCACACATACCTGTGATCCAGACACACATACCTGTGAGCCAGGCACACATATCTGTGATCCAGACACATACCTGTGATCCAGACACACATACCTGTGAGCCAGGCACACATATCTGTGATCCAGACACATACCTGTGAGCCAGGCACACATACCTGTGATCCAGACACATACCTGTGATCCAGGCACACATAGCTGTGAGCCAGACACACATACCTGTGATCCAGACACACATACCTGTGATCCAGGCACACATACCTGTGATCCAGGCACACATACCTGTGATCCAGGCACACATAGCTGTAATCCAGGCACACATACCTGTGATCCAGACACACATACCTGTGAGCCAGGCACACATATCTGTGATCCAGACACACATACCTGTGAGCCAGACACACATACCTGTGAGCCAGGCACACATACCTGTGAGCCAGGCACACATACCTGTGAGCCAGGCACACATACATGTGAGCCAGGCACACATACATGTGAGCCAGACACACATACCTGTGATCCACACATACCTGTGATCCAGACACACATACCTGTGAGCCAGACACACATACATGTGAGCCAGGCACACATACATGTGAGCCAGGCACACATACATGTGAGCCAGGCACACATACATGTGAGCCAGACACACATACCTGTGAGCCAGGCACACATACCTGTGATCCAGACGCACATACCCGTGATCCACACATACCTGTGATCCAGACACACATACCTGTGAGCCAGGCACACACACACCTGTGAGCCAGGCACACACACACCTGTGAGCCAGACACACATGCCTGACAGCCAAGCAGACATACCAATGGGTTAGACACTCATATGGGTGAGGAAGACACACCTTTGGGTCAGGCAGACACGCTTGTTGGCCAGGCAGAAATATATGTGGATCAGGCAGACTCCTGTGGTTCAAGTGTACATGTCACTGTCATTAGTAGTTCAGTGATAGTACAGTATTAGTAGCTTACAACCGTTACTGAGTCACGAGCCTTGTATGTGACTGTTGGCCGTTACATTCTTGATGACCTAAGCAGTGGCAAAGGTCGAATATGAACGCCCCTCGGCCCTCCTAGAGTCAGTTACCATCGAGCGGGCAGAGAGTAGACAGGCACAGGCGTTAGGCTCTGAGATCCCTCTCTTATATCTGACTCCAATACAGAAAGTTACCAACCAAGTTCTTCTGTTTATTACCCAATCCATGAGAAGAACCCCCACGACATACACACCTGTGGGCTAGGTACACTGATGGGTGAAGCAGACCCCTGCCGGCCAGGTACACACCTGTGGGCCAGGTATACATTTGTGGGTGACGTATACTCACCTGTGGATCGGGTAAAATACACTCCTGTGGGATAAGTACATAAACTTGTGGGTGAGGTAGACTCCTGTGTGTGAGGTAGACACGCCTGTGGGTGAGGTAGACACACCTTTGGGCGAAGTAGACACCTGTGAGCGAGGTTGATACACCTGTGGGCTAAATAGACACACCTGTGTGCTAGGTTGACACACTGTACCCTTGGCTGCCTCCCTCAGCTCCACTCTCTCACAGGTGACACTATAAGGAAAATCCTTGTGTGGGATTTATGAAGTGACGTCAGTGAGAGCCAATCTGGAGACTCACTCCCACTCCAAGTTAAAGCTGATGGCACGATAAAGTGCTGAACCTGCCACAGTAATGGAAGAGGAGGGGGGGTGAAGGGCAGGGGCGCAGGACAACGCCAAAGCAAAACAAGGGAGGCAGGTGTGTCTTGCACAAGATTCACGAAGCAGAGAAAGAGGTGACAAACAGATCTGGACAGTGACGGAAAAGGAGGCAATTAAATCAGCACAAGGTCACTGAACAACGAAGAGGGGTAAGGAGGTGAAAGCAGGTATGCAGATAAGAGTCAAGGTACTAGTACAATCGTGACACTAGTATCAGGAGTGATTGGGGTTACAGCAGTAGTGTGGTTATGCGAGTGCTTCTTTCTGGTAATAATGGTAGAATTACCGACAAAATGTTAGCCGTAACGGCTTGACAAACCTCTGGCGAGAGAAACGTTGCCACAATAAAATGTCACATTAGTTGCATCTGTGTCCTTTTACCTATTGCTTGCTAGAAAGGTCGCCAGAGTGGTTCCATTTTCATCAAAATTCGCTCTACCATATTGTGTGGCTACCCTGCTCTACATGGCACTTTACAAGGTTACAGCAAAATCCTTGTTAACCTAACATACCCATCACACGGTAAAGTCTTCATGTCATACTCTACACTGGATGGGTTCTAGCAAGGTGTCAGGCTGACCTGGGAGACTTCACTAGAGCCATGAAGATATCGCCAAGTATTTCAACCATTGATTCGCTAGCTACGGCAGCTTTAAAGGTTTCATTCCTACAAGGCTGCAGATTGCTTGTCATGATTTCTAACGCAGTTCTGCAAGTTTTACGATCAAATAAAATCCTCGTATCATGAACCAGAGTGAACAGAAACACGAGTCATAAATGTTATCGTGTAGGTCTTGTGATGCTGGTTCTTGTAAACAAGTTGGTGCACCAGCTGAGGCCTTCACTGACCATTCATCAGTAAGTTGACGACTGGCAACAATTCTAAGACTTGTAGCAGCAGCAGCAGCAGCAGAAGTTATAGTAGTAGAAGCAGCAGCAGCAGCAGCAGAAGTTATAGTAGTAGAAGCAGCAGTTGTAGTAGTAGTACTAGTAGTGGTAGTAGTAGCAGCAGTGTCAGCAGCAGCAGCAGCAGTTGTAGTACTACGTAGCAGTAGCAGTACGGTATCGCGTGAAGCTCTACTCGAAGAGGTCGCAGAATTAATTCACAGAATTATTTACATACACAGACACGTTACAATCGCAGACACTAATACTAACACACACAACACTGAGTGAGTGTGTGTGTACGTACTCACCTAATTGTGGTTCCAGGGGTCGAGCCATAGCTGCTGGCCACGCCTCTTCACTGGTCACTATTTGGTCACTCCCTCCCTGCTCTGTGGACTTTATTATACCTCTTCTTAAAGCTATGTATGGATCCTTCCTCCACCACCTCCCTTTCCAGACTATTCCACTTCCTGACCACTCTGTGACGACTGAAGAAATACTTCCTAACATCCCTGTGATTCATCTGAGTCTTCAACTTCCAACTGTGTCCCCTTGTTGCTGTGTCCCATCTCTGGAACATTCTGTCTCTGTCCACCTTGTCGATTCCTCTCATTATTTTATATGTCGTTATCATATCCTCCCTATCTCTCCTGTCCTCCAGTGTCGTCAGGTCGATTTCCCTTAACCTCTCCTCGTAGGATATGCCCCTTAGCTCCGGGACTAGTCTTATTGTAAACCTTTGCACTTTCTCTAATTTCCTGATGTGCTTGGTCAGGTGTGGGTTCCAAACTGGTGCTGCATACTCCAATATGGGCCTGACGTACAAGGTGTACAGGGTCCTGAACGATTCCTTACTGAGATGTCGGAATGCTATTCTAAGGTTTGCTAGGCGCCCATATGCTGCAGCAGTTATTTGATTGGTGTGCGCCTGAAGAGATGTGTTCGGTATTATACTCACCCCAACATCCTTTTCTTTGAGTGAGGTTTGTAGACTTGGGCCCCCTAGACTGTAATCTGCCTGCGGTCTTCTTTGCCCCTTTCCCAATCTTCATGACTTTGCACTTGCTGAGGTTGAACCCCAGGCTTGCAGCCTGTCCAGATCCCTTTGTAGTCCTGCCTGGTCCTCCTCCGATTGAATTCTCCTCATTAACTTCACACTGTATGCAAACAGGGACACTTCTGAGCCTATTTATTCCGTCATTTCATTCACATATACCAGAAACAGCACCGGTTCTAGGACTGACCCTTGTGGAACCCCTGCTCGTCTAAGGCGCCCACTCTGACACCTTGTCAAGTACCATGACTCGCTGATGTCTTCCCGTCAGGTATTCTCTGATCCACTGCAGTGCCTTCCCTGTTATACCTGCCTGGTCCTCCAGCTTTTGCACTAATCTCTTGTGTGGAACTGTGTCAAAAGCCTTCTTACAGTCCAAAAAAACACAGTCTACCCACCTCTCTCTCTCTCTCTCTCTCTCTCTCTCTCTCTCTTGTCTTACTGCTGTCACCTTGTCATAGAACTCCAGTAGGTTTGTGACACAGGATTTCCCATCCCTGAATCTGTGCTGGTTGTCGTTGATAAGCTCATTCCTTTCTAGGTGCTCCACCACTCTTCTGATAATCTTCTCCATGACTTTGCATACTATACATGTTAGTGACACTGGTCTGTAGTTTAATGCTGTGTGTCTGTCTCATTTTTTTTTTAAATCGGGACTACATTTGCTGTCTTCCATACCTCAGGTAGTCGCCCTGTTTCGATAAATGTGTTGACGATTGCTGTTAGTGGTACACAGAGCGCCTCTGCTCCCTCTCTCAGGACCCATAGAGAGATGTTCGGCCCCATCGCCTTTGAGGTATCTAGCTCGCTAAGCAGCCTCTTCCCCTTCTTATCGGTTGTATGTATTGTGTCCAGCATTTGATGGTGTACCCCACCTCTCCGTCTTTCTGGAGTCCCTTCTGTCTTCTCTGTGAATACTTCTTTGAATCTCATGTTGAGTTCCTCACATACTTCTCGGACGTTTCTTGTGATCTCCCCTCCTTCCTTCCACAGCCTGATTACCTGGTCCTTGACTGCTGTTTTTCTACTGATGTGGCTGTACAACAGCTTGGGGTCGGACTTGGCTTTCGCTGCTATGTCATTTTCGTATTGTCGTTAGGCCTCCCTCCTTACATGAGCATATTCATTTCTGGCTCTTCGACTTCTCTCCTTATTCTCCTTGGTCATTTGCCTTCTATACTTCTTCCATTCTCTAGCACACTTGGTTTTGGCCTCTCTACACCTTTGGGTGAACCAAGAGCTCGTACTGGCCTTCTCGTTATTTCTGTTGCCCTTGGGTACAAACCTCTTCTCTGCTTCTTTGCATACTGTTGTCACATATTCCATCATCTCATTTACTGATCTCCCTGCCAGTTCTCTGTCTCACTGAACCTCGTGCAGGAAATTCCTCATGCCCGTGTAGTCCCCTCTCTTGTAGTTTGGCTTCATTCGTCCTGCTTCCCTCTCCACTTGTAACTCTATGTATTCGAAGCTAAGAACCACGTGATCACTAGCCCCATGTGTGTGAGCGCGCGTGCGTGCGTGTATTCACCTATATGTGGTTGCAGTGGTCGATTCATAGCTCCTGGCCACGCCTCTTCACTAGTCGCTACTAGGTCCACTCTCTCCCTGCTCCATGAGCTTTATCATATCTCATGTTAAAGCTATGTATAGATCCTGCCTCCACTACATCACTCTTCAGATTGCTCCACTTCCTGACAACTCTATGGCTGAAGAAATACTTCCTAACATCCATGTGACTCATATGAGTTTTCAACTTCCAGTTGTGACCCCTTGTTGCTGTGCCACATCTCTGAAATATTCTGTTCCTATCCACCCTGTCAGTTCCTCTCAGTATTTGATATGTTATCATCTCCCCCCTATCCCTCCTGTCTTCCAGTGTTGTCAGGTTGAGTTCTCTTAACCTCTCCTCACAGGACAAACCCCATCAGTTCCGGGACTAGTCTTGTTGCAAACCTTTGCACTTTTTCTAATTTCTTGAAGTGCTTGACAAGGTGTGGGTTCCATACTGGTGCTGCATACTCCAATATGGGCCTGACTTACACGGTGTACAGTGTCGTGAATGACTCCTTACTTAGATGTCGAAATGATATTATCAAGTTTGTCAGGGGCCCGTATGCTGCAGCAGTTATTTGGTTGATGTGCGCCTCAGGAGATGTGCTCGGTATTATGCTTACCCCAAAATCCTTTTCCTTGAGTGAGTTTTGCAATCTTTGACCTCTTAGGCTGTACTCCGTCTGCGGTCTCCTTTGTTCTTCCACAATCTTCATAACTTTGCACTTGCTGGGGTTAAACTCCAGGAGCCATTTGTCAGACTAGGCTTGCAGCCTGTCCAGATCCCCTTGTAGGCTTACCTTATCTCTCTTCTGTTTGTATTCTCCTCATTAATTTCACATCGTTTGCAAACAGGGACACCTCTGACTCTTTCCTTTCCGTCATGTCATTCACATATACAATAAACACCGAATCTAAGAGTGACCCTTGTGGAACCCCACTCGTCATTTGAACCCACTCTGACACTTCGTCTCGGACCGACACACGTTGTTTCCTTCGTGTCAGGTATTCCCTGATCACTCCAGTACTTTCCCTCCTATTCCTGCCTGCTCCTCTAGTTTTTTAACCAGTCTCTTGTGTGGAACTATGTCGAAAGCCTTCTTACAGTACAAGAAGATGCAGTCTACCCATCTCTCTCTCTCTCTCTCTCTCTCTCTCTCTCTCTCTCTCTCTCTCTCTCTCTCTCTCTCTCTCTCTCCTGTCTAACTTCTGTTACCTTGTCATAGAACTCCAATAGGTTCGTGATGCAGGATTTCCCTTCCCTGAAGCCGTGCTGGTTGTCATGTATTAGTGCATTCAGTGGTATGTAGAGAGATAGATAGATAGATAGATAGATAGAGAGCGAGCGAGCGTGTGTGTGTGTGTGTGTGTGTGTACTCACCTCACCTAATTGTACTCACCTAATTGTGGTTGCAGGGGTCGAGACTCAGCTCCTGGCCCCGCCTCTGCACTGTCCGCTACTGGGTCTCTGCTCTCCCTGCTCCGTGAGCTTTATCATACCTTGTGTGTGTGTGTGTGTGTGTGTGTGTGTGTGTATGCGCGCGCGCGCACTCTTCACTGGACTGCAAGAGTATTGAACAATATATTTTGTATGAGGTTTGTGTGTCAGGCAGCACGTGTCATGATGACTTCCATCACTTTGTAATATTTTCCTTACCAGCATCAATAAAGGCAGCTGTTTTAAGATGAAGGTCAACCTCCAGGTGTCTCAGTGATGGACACCCTCCAGGGTGACCTGGTGACTCAGTGATGGACACCCTCCAGGGTGACCTGGTGACTCAGTGATGGACACCCTCCAGGGTGACTCTGGACACTCCAGGGTGACCTGGTGACTCAGTGATGGACACCCTCCAGGGTGACCTGGTGACTCAGTGATGGACACCCTCCAGGGTGACCTGGTGACTCAGTGATGGACACCCTCCAGGGTGACCTGGTGACTCAGTGATGGACACCCTCCAGGGTGACCTGGTGACTCAGTGATGGACACCCTCCAGGGTGACCTGGTGACTCAGTGATGGACACCCTCCAGGGTGACCTGGTGACTCAGTGATGGACACCCTCCAGGGTGACCTGGTGACTCAGTGATGGACACCCTCCAGGGTGACCTGGTGACTCAGTGATGGACACCCTCCAGGGTGACCTGGTGACTCAGTGATGGACACCCTCCAGGGTGACCTGGTGACTCAGTGATGGACACCCTCCAGGGTGACCTGGTGACTCAGTGATGGACACCCTCCAGGGTGACCTGGTGACTCAGTGATGGACACCCTCCAGGGTGACCTGGTGACTCAGTGATGGACACCCTCAGGGTGACCTGGTGACTCAGTGATGGACACCCTCCAGGGTGACCTGGTGACTCAGTGATGGACACCCTCCAGGGTGACCTGGTGACTCAGTGATGGACACCCTCCAGGGTGACCTGGTGACTCAGTGATGGACACCCTCCAGGGTGACCTGGTGACTCAGTGATGGACACCCTCCAGGGTGACCTCCTGGCTCAGTGGACACTTTCAATACGTCAATACTCGTCTTCAAATACTGTCAATAAGAGTGTATGTACTCAACACTGTGCCACACAATCCTTCAAGGAGGACAAGGAGTGCTTTGGTGCCCCTGAAGAGCTCATGATCCAAGGAACTGAAAGCTTGCCGTGGGTTGGAACCCATGGGTTCGAGCTAGAGCCCGCCACAACCATTCTGGTATGAGACTCGTCTGTAAGCACCCGCATTGTGTTCACAGTGTGCTTAACCTTATTAGTGTATAGAAATATATATAACTCGTTCCAGGAGGCTTATTAGGCCGGCACTAGCCTAATAAACACTGGCTTGCTAGTGTTAGTGCTAGACTGCTGATATTAGTACTGGCATGCTAAATTTAGCACTGGTTTCCTCGTTTTATCCTTAGTTTGATAGTTTTATACTGACTTGCTAGTTTTATCACTGGCTTGCTAGTTTTACACTGGCTTGCTAGTTTTATCCCTGGCTTCCTATTTTTATACCTGGCTTGCTAGTTTTAGCCCAATCTTGCTATTTTTTAGCACTGGCTTGCTAGTTTTAGCAATGGCTTGCCAGGGGTTCCAAGCATTGGTGCGGCGAGCTGATCTCCGATTCTCCAGGTGCTGTATGACACTTATCTCCCCGCCTCCCCATGTGCTCCCCCTCTATCTCCCTCCCCTCCTCCACCCTTGACATCTCACCTCCCCACTCTATCTCCCTCCCCCTACTGACTCTTCGGCTCCCCAGGTCCTCCCCACTGTCTCCCCTCCCCTTCACACCATCTTTCTCAGATATTTTGTTAGTGATGGAGCAGTAATGTGATTAGCGTCCCGGGATTTCTAAAGACGCGAATTTAAGAAACCTGTAAAAAAGGCTTAATCTCTGGAAGTTTGCCAGCACTATATATAAAGTTGTTGTACCAGTGTTGGTATACCAGTGCTGGTGAACCAGTGTTGGTGTATCAGTGTTGTACCAGTGTTGGTATACCAGTGCTGGTATACCAGTGTTGGTGTATCAGTGTTGTACAAGTGTTGGTGGACAAGTGTTGTACCAGTGTTGGTGGACCAATGTTGAACCAGTGTTGGCATACCAGTGCTGGCATACCGGTGTTGGTGTGCCATGTTGGTGTATCAGTGTTGTACCTGTGGTGTGCCATGCTGGTGTACCAGTGTTGGTATACCAGTGCTGGTGTGCCATGGTTGTGTACCAGTGTTGTACCTGTGGTGTGCCATGCTGGTGTACCGCTGTTGTACCAGTGTTGGTGTACCACTGTTGTACCAGTGTTGATGTACCAGTGTTGGTGCACCAGTGTTTTGGACCAGTGTTGGTGTGTCATGTAGGTGTACCAGTGTTGTGCCAGTGTTGGTGTACCAGTTTTGGTGGACCAGAGTTGGTGTGTCATGTAGATGTACCAGTGTTAGTGGACCAGTGTTGTACCAGTCTTGGTGTGCCAGTGTTGGTGGAGCAGTGTTTTCGACCAGTGTTGGTGTGTCAGTGTTGTTGTACCAGTGTTGGTGTACCGGTGCTGGTGTACCAGTGTTGGTGTGCCAGTGTTGGTGTGCCAGTGTTGGTGTACCAGTGTTGGTGTACCAGTGTTGGTGTACCAGTGTTGGTGTGCCAGTGTTGGTGTGTCAGTGTTGGTGTGCCAGTGTTGGTGTGCCAGTGTTGGTGTGCCAGTGTTGGTGTGCCAGTGTTGGTGTACCAGTGTTGGTGTGCCAATGTTGGTGTGCCAGTGTTGGTGTGTCAGTGTTGGTGTGCCAGTGTTGTTGTACCAGTGTTGGTGTACCGGTGCTGGTGTACCAGTGTTGTTGTACCAGTGTTGGTGTACCAGTGTTGGTGTACCAGTGTTGGTGTACCGGTGCTGGTGTACCAGTGTTGGTGCGCCAGTGTTGGTGTACCAGTGTTGTACCAGTGTTGGTGTACCGGTGCTGGTGTGCCATTGTTGGTGTACCAGTGTTGGTGTGCCAGTGTTGGTGTAATAGTGTTGGTGTGCCAGTGTTGGTGTACCAGTGTTGGTGTGCCATTGTTGGTGTACCAGTGTTGGTGTGCCAGTGTTGGTGTACCAGTGTTGGTGTGCCAGTGTTGGTGTACCAGTGTTGGTGTACCAGTGTTGGTGTGCCAGTGTTGGTGTGCCAGTGTTGGTGTGCCAGTGTTGGTGTACCAGTGTTGGTGTGCCAGTGTTGGTATCTAGGTGCTGCTGATAAAGCATGTCTTATCTGGTGTATACAAGGTGTTCACACCAGGTTTACGGGTATAGCGCTCTTTTACGATCAGAGGACGGAGGCTCAAGAGCTACACCACTACCCAAGACATGACAGAGTCGTTGCCAGATTTTTAAAGGTGCCCCGTGTAGGTTTAGCGCTTCTTTTGATTATAATAAGATGACAATATCGCCACGCAGAGAACCACGGGAGTGGGCGTTAGTGGTAGATGGGCGTGGAGTGTGGGTGGGAATGGTAGGTTTGAGTGGGTGGTAATGGTAGGCTGAGTGTGGGTGGGAATGGTAGGTTTGAGTGGGTGGTAATGGTAGGCCTGAGTGTGGGTGGGAATGGTAGGAGTGAATATGGGTGGGACTGGTAGGTAGGTTGTGTGTACTCACCTAGTTGTGGTTACAGGGGTCGAATCACAGCTCCTGGCCCCGCCTCTTCACTTGCCGCTACTGGGTCACTCTACTCGCTCTATGAGCTTTATCATACCTCTTCTTAAAGCTATGTATGGATCCTGCCTCCACTCCATCACTTCCCAGACTATTCCACTTCCTGACAACTCTGTGACTGAAGAAATACTTCCTAACATCCCTGTGATTCATCTGAGTCTTCAACTTCCAACTGTGTCCCCTTGTTGTTGTGTCCCATCTCTGGAACATTCTGTCTCTGTCAACCTTGTCGATTTCTCTCAGTATTTTATATGTCGTTATCATGTCCCTTCTATCCCTCCCGTCTTCGTGTCGTCAGGTCGATTTCCCGTAATCTCTCCTCGTAGGACATACCCCTTAGCTCCGGGACTAGTCTTGTTGCAAACCTCTGCACTTTTTCTAGTTTCCTTACATGCTTGGCTAGGTGTGGGTTCCAAACTGGTGCTGCATACTCCAGTATGGGCCTAACGTACACAGTGTACAGGGTTCTGAATGACTCCTTATTAAGATGTCGGAATGCTGTTCTTAGGTTTGCCAGGCGTCCATATGCTGCAACAGTTATTTGGTTGATGTGCGCCTCAGGAGATGTGTTCGGTATTATACTCACCCCAACATCCTTTTCCTTGAGTGAGGTTTGTAGACTTTGGCCACCTAGACTGTTACTCTGCCTGCGGTCTTCTTTGCCCTTCCCCAATCTTCATGACTTTGCACTTGGTGGGGTTGTATTCCAGGAGCCAGTTGCTGGACCAGGCCTGCAGCCTGTCCAGATCCCTCATCCCTGCGCCATGAGCTTTATCATACCTCTTCTTAAAGCTATGTATGGAACCTGCCTCCACTACATCGCTTCCCAAACTATTCCAATTCCCGACCACTCTGTGACTGAAGAAATACTGATTCATCTGAGTCTTCAACTTCCAACTGTGTCCCCTTGTTGCTGTGTCCCATCTCTGGAACATGTGTGTATATGTATGGGTGTGTGTGTGTATGTATGGGTGTGTATGTGTATGTATGGGTTTGTGTGTATGTATGGGTGTGTGTGTATGTATGGGTTTGTATGTGTATGTATGGGTTTGTGTGTATGTGTATGTATGGGTGTGT
This sequence comes from Cherax destructor, assembly GCA_009830355.1. NCBI lineage: Eukaryota > Metazoa > Arthropoda > Malacostraca > Decapoda > Parastacidae > Cherax > Cherax destructor. The sequence goes on along the minus strand of WNWK01001938.1, from coordinate 134,632 downwards.
GTGTGTATGGGTGTGTGTGTGTATGTATGGGTGTGTATGTGTATGTATGGGTTTGTGTGTATGTGTATGTATGGGTGTGTGTGTATGTATGTGTGTGTGTGCGTTGTGGAAGCCAGGAAGGAAGCAACACAACTTTACACAGGTGGGTATGAAGGCCAAGCTCACCAAAAGCTCCAGCTGCGGGTCATCATATGACTAAGACCCGCGTCAGGAAACGCTTGTCGTGTTTCCTGACAAACCTTACCTTACCTACCAGGCTCCTCCCCACCCGCCGCCAGCTGCAACACTCGTCACAAGGAAGGAAAATACTTGATCTGGCTCAAAGGAAACACCGACCCAGGTTCACAAATGCACCGTTCACCAGTCACTTAGTGCAACGAGAGGCGAGGCCCCGCCGCACACATGACGGGGCGGGGCTGGTGCTGGGGCGGGGCAGATGACGAGATGGAAAGGGAATAAACAGGTGACGAGGTAGGGTGGGCTTGAAAAGATGGCAAGGCAGATGGCAGGGCGGGGTAGACAAAGCAGCAGGTAAAGTGAAGGTAGGGTAGTAAGCAGACCAGCAGCAGGTAAGGTGAAGGTAGGGTAGTAGGTAGACCAGCAGTAGCAATTAAGGTGAAGGTAGGGTACTAGGTAGACCAGCAGCAGCAGCAGGTAAAGTGAAGGTAGAGTAATAAGCAGACCGCAGCAGCAGGTAAGGTGAAGGTAGGGTAGTAGGTAGACCAGCAGCAGCAGGAAAGGTGAAGGTAGGGTAGTAGGTAGACCAGCAGCAGCAAGGTGAAGGTAGGGTAGTAGGTAGACCAGCAGCAGCAGGTAAGGTGAAGGTAGGGTAGTAGGTAGACCAGCAGCAGCAGCAGATAAGGTGAAGGTAGGGTAGTAGGTAGACCAGCAGTAGCAAGGTGAAAATAGGGTAGTAGGTAGACCAGCAGTAGCAAGGTGAAAATAGGGTAGTAGGTAGACCAGCAGTAGCAAGGTGAAAATAGGGTAGTAGGTAGACCAGCAGCAGCAAGTAAGGTGAAGGTAGGGTAGTAGGTAGACCAGCAGCAGCAGGTAAGGTGAAGGTAGGGTAGTAGGTAGACCAGCAGCAGCAGGTAAGGTGAAGGTAGGGTAGTAGGTAGACCAGCAGCAGCAGGTAAGGTGAAGGTAGGGTAGTAGGTAGACCAGCAGCAGCAGAAGGTAAGGTGAAGGTAGGGTAGCAGGTAGACCAGCAGGAGCAGGTAAAGTGAAGGTAACATCACAGTATAATTCCCTCGTTAGGACGGCTGCCATGTGGGGCGTGACGACCATTTCTCGGTGCCTGATGGAGAGACCTGCCCAAGGTTGCCCAACTGCCCACACCCGCCCAAGGTTGCCCAACTGCCCACACCCGCCCAAGGTTGCCCAACTGCCCACACCCGCCCAAGGTTGCCCAACTGCCCACACCCGCCCAAGGTTGCCCAACTGCCCACACCCGCCCAAGGTTGCCCAACTGCCCACACCTGCCCAAGGTTGCCCAACTGCCCACACCTGCCCAAGGTTGCCCAACTGCCCACACCTGCCCAAGGTTGCCCAACTGCCCACACCCGCCCAAGGTTGCCCAACTGCCCACACCTGCCCAAGGTTGCCCAACTGCCCACACCTGCCCAAGGTTGCCCAACTGCCCACACCTGCCCAAGGTTGCCCAACTGCCCACACCCGCCCAAGGTTGCCCAACTGCCCACACCTGCCCAAGGTTGCCCAACTGCCCACACCCGCCCAAGGTTGCCCAACTGCCCACACCTGCCCAAGGTTGCCCAACTGCCCACACCCGCCCAAGGTTGCCCAACTGCCCACACCTGCCCAAGGTTGCCCAACTGCCCACACCTGCCCAAGGTTGCCCAACTGCCCACACCTGCCCAAGGTTGCCCAACTGCCCACACCTGCCCAAGGTTGCCCAACTGCCCACACCTGCCCAAGGTTGCCCAACTGCCCACACCTGCCCAAGGTTGCCCAACTGCCCACACCTGCCCAAGGTTGCCCAACTGCCCACACCTGCCCATGCTCCAATGGGAAGACACACACCTACCTCCCATATCTAGGGGCGGGATTACCATGGTGCCCTTGTTTGACTGTATGAGAGGGAAAGAGTGGGGAAAGGAGAGAAGTTAGTAGGTTTATGAGAGGGAAGGACTTGTGAGTGGAGACGGGTTAACAGGTTTAAATTAAACCTGATATACCAGGTAGCAATTAGCCTAATTAATCTTCCTCTGAGTCGTTATTTACAAGTCCCTCAGCCTTACTTAGGTAACTGTGCATTTCCTCACCTACCGTAGATCACCTTAAAACACACTCAGGCTGCATTAATGTGTACTCGCCAGCCTCAGACCACCTTAAAACCCACTCAAGCTGAGTCAGTGTGTGCTCACTAACCACCGCAGATCCCACTCAAGGTGAGTCAGTGTGTGCTCACTAACCACCGCAGATCCCACTCAAGGTGAGTCAGTGTGTGCTCACTAACCACCGCAGATCCCACTCAAGCTGAGTCAGTGTGTGCTCACTAACCACCGCAGATCCCACTCAAGCTGAGTCAGTGTGTACTCACAAACCACAGCAGATCCCACTCAAGCTGAGTCAGTGTGTGCTCACAAACCACCGCAGATCCCACTCAAGCTGAGTCAGTGTGTACTCACAAACCACAGCAGATCCCACTCAAGCTGAGTCAGTGTGTGTTCACAAACCACCGCAGATCCCACTCAAGCTGAGTCAGTGTGTGCTCACTAACCACAAACCACAGCAGATCACACTCAAGCTGAGTCAGTGTGTGCTCACAAACCACCGCAGATCCCACTCAAGCTGAGACAGTGTGTGCTCACTAACCACAGCAGATCCCACTCAAGGTGAGTCAGTGTGTGCTCACTAAACACCGCAGATCCCACTCAAGCTGAGACAGTGTGTGCTCACTAACCACCGCAGATCCCACTCAAGCTGAGTCAGTGTGTGCTCACAAACCACAGCAGATCCCACTCAAGCTGAGTCAGTGTGTGCTCACAAACCACCGCAGATCCCACTCAAGCTGAGTCAGTGTGTGCTCACAAACCACCGCAGATCCCACTCAAGCTGAGTCAGTGTGTGCTCACAAACCACAGCAGATCCCACTCAAGCTGAGTCAGTGTGTGCTCACAAACCACCGCAGATCCCACTCAAGCTGAGTCAGTGTGTACTCACAAACCACAGCAGATCCCACTCAAGCTGAGTCATTGTGTGTTCACAAACCACCGCAGATCCCACTCAAGCTGAGTCAGTGTGTGCTCACTAACCACAAACCACCGCAGATCCCACTCAAGCTGAGTCAGTGTGTCTCACAACCACGCAGATCCCACTGCTGAGTCAGTGGTGTCACCGCTCACATCCCTTAAAGCACTCAACTTTCCTAATTCAACTTCAACATTTTATCGAAATTTGGATAAATCAATAGTTCTCTGAGCCCTACAATAAAAGGTTACTCCCGCCAGCAACGCGAGACATAACACAATCAGGCTACTACTAACCTTCAAAGATTGGTTGATTTCAGAGTGATCAGTGCATGAGGCGCAGCGAGACGAGAAACAGCAAAGAACTACAAAACGGTGACTGGCTTCTGAAGACGCGATGGTTGCGGGTCAACATTTCCCAGATCTTTATCGCGTGAAACGTGTCCCGTGGAAGTTTTTTGGTTCAGCAAAGCGTCTTTTTATTTCAGTAGCCTTGGTTCACCTCGCTAACTGCCCGGCCTGGTTCACCCCGCTCACTACCCGGTCTGGTTCACCCCGCTAACTGCCCGGCCTGGTTCACCCCGCTCACTACCCGGTCTGGTTCACTCGCAACTGCCGGCCTGTTCACCCGCTCACTACCCGGTCTGGTTCACCCGCAACTGCCCGGCCTGGTTCACCCGCTCACTACCCGGTCTGGTCACCTCGCTAACTGCCCGCCTGGTTCACTCGCTAACTGCCGGGCTGGTTCACCGCAACTGCCGGCCTGGTTCACCCGCTACTGCCCGGCTGGTTCACCTCGCAACTGCCCGGCTGGTTCACCCCGCTAACTGCCCGGCCTGGTTCACCTCGCTAACTGCCCGGCCTGGCACTCGCTAACTCCCGGCTGTTCACTGCACCCCGGCTGGTCACCGCTACGCCGGCCTGGTTCACCGCACTGCCGGCTGGTTCCCCGCTTAACTGCCCGGCCTGGTCACCTCGCTACTCCGGCCGGTTCACCGCAACTCCGGCGGTTCACCTAACTGCCCGGGCTGGTTCACCTAACTCCGCCTGTCACCGCTAACTCCGGTCTGGTTCACCGCACTGCCCTGGTTCACCCTAACTCCGGCTGGTTCACCGCTAACTCCGGTCTGGTTCACCACTCGCGGTCCCAACGCCCGGCTGGTTCTGCTACGGCCGCCGCTAACGCCCGGCCTGGTACCTCAACGCCGCTGGTTCCTAACTGCCCGGCCTGGTTCACCCGCTAACGCCGGCTTCACCGTACCCGCGTACCGCTAACACCGGCTGGTTCCGCTAACTCCGGCTGGTTCACCGCTATACCGGCTGGTCACCACCCGCTGTCCCACTCGGCCTGGTTCATTCACTCCCGGTTCCCTCCGGTTCCCTCTGCCGGCGTCCCACTCCTTCCGCCCCGGCTGGTTCCTATCCCGGTTCACCACTGCGGCCGGTTCCCTCCGCTGGTTCACCTCGCTTCCTACCGGCGGTTCCCGCTACGCCTGGTCCTCACCGGTCCACTCCGGCTGTCCCTACCGCGGTTCACCTCGCTAACTACCCGGCCTGGTTCACCCCGCTAACTACCCGGTCTGGTTCACCCCGCTAACTACCCGGCCTGGTTCACCTCTCTAACTACCCGGCCTGGTTCACCTCTCTAACTACCCGGTCTCACTCACTCGCTAACTCCCGGCTTGGTTCACCCGCTAACTGCCCGGCCTGGTTCACCTCGCTAACTGCCCGGCCTGGTTCACCCGCTAACTGCCCGGCTGGTTCACCTCGCTAACTGCCCGGCCTGGTTCACCCCGCTAACTACCCGGCCTGGTTCACCCCGCTAACTACCCGGCCTGGTTCACCCTCTTAACTGCCCGGTCTGGTTCACCTCGCTAACTACCCTGCTTGGTTCATCTCGCTAACTGCCCGGCCTGGTTCACCCGCTAACTACCCGGCCTGGTTCACCCGCTAACTACCCGGCCTGGTTCACCTCGCTAACTACCCGGCCTGGTTCACCTCTCTAACTGCCCGGTCTGGTTCACCTCGCTAACTACCCTGCTTGGTTCATCTCGCTAACTACCCGGCCTGGTTCACCTCGCTAACTACCCGGCCTGGTTCACCTTGCTAACTACCCGGTCTGGTTCACCTCGCTAACTAGCCTCTCTGGTTCACCTCACTAACTAGCCTCTCTGGTTCACCTTACTAACTAGCCTCTCTGGTTCACCTTACTAACTACCTCTCTGGTTCACCTGGTAACTAGCCTCTCTGGTTCACCTGCGCTAACTCAGCCTCTCTGGTTCACCTGTGGTCACCTAGCCTCTCTGGTTCACCTTGGTAACTAGCCTCTGGTTCACCTACTAACTAGCCCTCTGGTTCACCCTACTACCCAGCTCCTGGTTCACCTTGCTAACTAGCCTCTGGTTCACCTTGCTAACTAGCCCCTGGTTCACCTACTAACTAGCCTCTCTGGTTCACCTTCTAACATGCCTCTTGGTTCACCTTGTAACTAGCCTCTCTGGTTCACTCAACTACCGCTGGTTCACTCGCTACTCCGCCTGGTTCACCTCTGAAGCTGTCACTCCACTGCCTCTGGTTCACCTGGTAACTAGCCTCTCTGGTTCACCTTGTAACTAGCCTCTCTGGTTCACCTTGCTAACTAGCCTCTGGTTCACCTTGGTAACTAGCCTCTCGGTTCACCTTGTAACTAGCCTCTCTGGTTCACCTTGGTAACTAGCCTCTCTGGTTCACTTGTAACTAGCCTCTCTGGTTCACCTTTAACTAGCCTCTCTGGTTCACCTTGGCTAACTAGCCTCTCTGGTTCACCTTGGTAACTAGCCTCTCTGGTTCACCTTGGTAACTAGCCTCTCTGGTTCACCTTGGTAACCTACGCCCTCTGGTTCACCTTGCTAACTAGCCTCTCTGGTTCACCTTGCTAACTAGCCTCTTGGTTCACCTTGGTAACTAGCCTCTCTGGTTCACCTTGGTAACTAGCCTCTCTGGTTCACCTTGGTAACTAGCCCTCTGGTTCACCTTGGTAACTAGCCTCTCTGGTTCACCTTGGTAACTAGCCCTCTGGTTCACCTTACTAACTAGCCTCTCTGGTTCACCTTGGTAACTAGCCTCTGGTTCACCTTGGTAACTAGCCTCTCTGGTTCACCTTGCTAACTAGCCTCTCTGGTTCACCTCGGTAACTAGCCTCTCTGGTTCACCTCTAACTAGCCTCTCTGGTTCACCTTGGTAACTAGCCTCTCTGGTTCACCTTGGTAACTAGCCTCTCTGGTTCACCTTGGTAACTAGCCTCTCTGGTTCACCTTGGTAACTAGCCTCTCTGGTTCACCTTGGTAACTAGCCTCTCTGGTTCACCTTGGTAACTAGCCTCTCTGGTTCACCTTGGTAACTAGCCTCTCTGGTTCACCTTACTAACTAGCCTCTCTGGTTCACCTTGGTAACTAGCCTCTCTGGTTCACCTTGGTAACTAGCCTCTCTGGTTCACCTTGGTAACTAGCCTCTCTGGTTCACCTTGGTAACTAGCCTCTCTGGTTCACCTTGGTAACTAGCCTGCCTGATTCCCTTAACGCTAAAAGTCTGCTTCATTCATCTCAGTTGTTCCTGGCTTAGCATTCATGAATCAATACAGTCTCGCCTTTCTCCAACACATTTAGGGTTGTTAATGTGTGATATAACTGGTTAAATTATGCAAATAAGCGTTACTTTAAGCTTAACATCGAATGTAGATTGTCTTAAGTAAAGAAAAAAAAAAAGGTAGTTTGGCGTTGGAACAGGTCGTAGTCTACATACACTAACACTTAGCTAAAACTATGCCCCTGATGTTAGCCGATCCAACCTAATATCTATCTATCTATCTATCTATCTCTCTCTCTCTCTCTCTCTCTCTCTCTCTCTCTCTCTCTCTCTCTCTCTCTCTCTCTCTCTCAGAAAGGATTGATCACGTCCACATGCCGGCTGGGCACTCAGACCTCCCTAGAATACCTTCATCCTTGTCTTGGCTTCATTATTTCCTTCTTCACTGATTTCAAGGGAAGCAGGAAGACAGAGGAGGACGGGGAAAGTAGGGGTGGTGGGTCGGGAGCAGCATGGAGCTTGTGTGGAGGGTCGGGAGCAACATGGAGCTTGTGTGGTGGTCGGGAGCAGCATGGAGCTTGTGTGGTGGTCGGGAGCAGCATGGAGCTTGTGTGGTGGTCGGGAGCAGCATGGAGCTTGTGTGGTGGTCGGGAGCAGCATGGAGCTGGTGTGGTGGTCGGGAGCAGCATGGAGCTGTGTGGTGGTCGGGAGCAGCATGGAGCTTGTGTGGTGGTCGGGAGCAACATGGAGCTTGTGTGGTAGTCGGAGCAGCATGGAGCTGTGTGGTGGTCGGAGCACATGGAGCTTGTGTGGTGGTCAGGAGCAACATGGAGCTTGTGTGGTGGTCGGGAGCCGCATGGAGCTGTGTGGTGGTCGGGAGTAGCATGGAGCTGTGTGGGGTCGGGAGCAGCATGGAGCTTGTGTGAGGGTCGGGAGCAGCATGGAGCTTGTGTGGTGGTCGGGAGCAGCATGGAGCTTGTGTGGGTGGTCGGAGAGCATGGAGCTTGTGTGGTGGTCGGGAGCAGCATGGAGCTTGTGTGGGGTCGGAGCAGCATGGAGCTTGTGTGGCGGTCGGAGCAGCATGGAGCTTGTGTGGTGGTCGGAGCAGCTGGAGCTGTGTGGTGGTCGGGAGCAGCATGGAGCTGGTGTGGTGGTCGGGAGCAGCATGGAGCTTGTGTGGTGGTCGGGAGCAGCATGAAGCTTGTGTGGTGGTCGGGAGCAGCATAGAGCTGGTGTGGTGGTCGGGAGCAGCATGGAGCTAGTGTGGTGGTCGGGAGCAGCATAGAGCTGGTGTGGTGGTCGGGAGCAGCATGAAGCTTGTGTGGTGGTCGGGAGCAGCATTGAGCTGGTGTGGTGGTCGGGAGCAGCATGGAGCTTGTGTGGTGGTCGGGAGCAGCATAGAGCTTGTGTGGTGGTCGGGAGCAGCATAGAGCTGTGGGGTGGTCGGAGCAGCATGGAGCTGGGGGGGGGGGGGGGGGGGGGGGGGGGGGGGGGGGGGGGGGGGGGGGGGGGGGGGGGGGGGGGGGGGGGGGGGGGGGGGGGGGGGGGGGGGGGGGGGGGGGGGTGGTCGGGAGCTTGTGTGGTGGTCGGGAGCAACATGGAGCTTGTGTGGTGGTCGGGAGCAGCATGGAGCTTGTGTGGTGGTCGGGAGCAGCATGAAGCTTGTGTGGTGGTCGGGAGCTTGTGTGGTGGTCGGGAGCAACATGGAGCTTGTGTGGTGGTCGGGAGCAGCATGGAGCTTGTGTGGTGGTCGGGAGCAGCATGGAGCTTGTGTGGTGGTCGGGAGCAGCATGGAGCTTGTGTGGTGGTCGGAGCAGCATGGAGCTGTGTGGTGGTCAGGAGCAGCATGGAGCTAGTGTGGTGGTCAGGAGCAGCATGGAGCTGGTGTGGTGGTCAGGGAGCAGCATGAAGCTTGTGTGGTGGTCGGGAGCAGCATGAGCTGGTGTGGTGGTCGGGAGCAGCATGGAGCTTGTGTGGTGGTCGGGAGCAGCATGGAGCTTGTGTGGTGGTCGAGGAGCAGCATGAGCTGGTGTGGTGGTCGGGAGCAGCATGGAGCTTGTGTGGTGGTCGGGAGCAGCATAGAGCTTGTGTGGTGGTCGGGAGCAGCATAGAGCTGGTGTGGTGGTCGGGAGCAGCATGGAGCTGGTGTGGTGGTCGGGAGCAGCATGGAGCTTGTGTGGTGGTCGGGAGCAGCATGAAGCTTGTGTGGTGGTCGGGAGCAGCATAGAGCTGGTGGTGGTCGGAGCAGCATGGAGCTGGTGTGGTGGTCGGGAGCAGCATGGAGCTTGTGTGGTGGTCGGGAGCAGCATGGAGCTTGTGTGGTGGTCGGGAGCAGCATGGAGCTTGTGTGGTGGTCGGGAGCAGCATGGAGCTGTGTGGTGGTCGGAGCAGCATGGAGCTGTGTGGTGGTCGGAGCAGCATGGAGCTGTGTGGTGGTCGGGCAGCATGGAGCTTGTGTGGTGGTCGGAGCAGCATGAGCTTGGTGGTGGTCGAGGAGCTGGTGTGGTGGTCGGAGCAGCATGGAGCTGTGTGGTGGTCGGAGCAGCATGGAGCTGTGTGGTGGTCGGAGCAGCATAGAGCTGTGTGGTGGTCGGGAGCAGCATGAGCTGGTGTGGTGGTCGGGGAGCAGCATGGAGCTGGTGTGGTGGTCGGGAGCAGCATGGAGCTGGTGTGGTGGTCGGGAGCAGCATGGAGCTGTGTGGTGGTCGGGCAGCAGGAGCTGGTGTGGTGGTCGGGAGCAGATGGGCTGTGTGGTGGTCGGGAGCCTGAGCTGTGTGGTGGTCGGAGAGCATGAGCTGTGTGGTGGTCGGAGCAGCATGGAGGTGTGTGGTGGTCGGGAGCAGCATGGAGCTGGTGTGGTGGTCGGAGCAGCATGGAGTTGTGTGGTGGTCGGAGCAGCATGGAGCTGTGTGGTGGTCGGAGCAGCATGGAGCTTGTGTGGTGGTCGGAGCAGCATGGAGCTGTGTGGTGGTCGGGAGCAGCATGGAGCTGTGTGGTGGTCGGGAGCAGCATGGAGCTGTGTGGTGGTCGGAGCAGCATGGAGCTGTGTGGTGGTCGGGAGCAGCATGGAGCTGGTGTGGTGGTCGGGAGCAGCATGGAGCTTGTGTGGTGGTCGGAGCAGCATGGAGCTGTGTGGTGGTCGGAGCAGCATAGAGCTGGTGTGGTGGTCGGGAGCAGCATGGAGCTGGTGTGGTGGTCGGGAGCAGCATAGAGCTGGTGTGGTGGTCGGGAGCAGCATAGAGCTGGTGTGGTGGTCGGGAGCAGCATGGAGCTGGTGTGGTGGTCGGGAGCAGCATGAGCTGGTGTGGTGGTCGGGAGCAGCATGGAGCTGGTGTGGTGGTCGGGAGCAGCATGGAGCTGGTGTGGTGGTGGGAGCAGCATGGAGCTGGTGTGGTGGTGGGAGCAGCATGGAGCTGGTGTGGTGGTCGGGAGCAGCATGAGCTGTGTGGTGGTCGGGAACAGCATGAGCTGGTGTGGTGGTGGGAGCAGCATGGAGCTGTGTGTGTGGTGGTGGGGAGCAGCATGGAGCTTGTGTGGTGGTCGGGAACAGCATGAAGCTTGTGTGGTGGTCGGGAACAGCATGAAGCTGGTGTGGTGGTCGGGAGCAGCATGAGCTGGTGTGGTGGTGGGGAGCAGCATGGAGCTGGTGTGGTGGTCGGGAACAGCATGGAGCTGGTGTGGTGGTGGGGAGCAGCATGGAGCTGGTGTGGTGGTCGGGAGCAGCATGGAGCTGGTGTGGTGGTCGGGAACAAAGCGTAACCCTGCTTTAACAAAGGGAATGATGAAGGTTGTGGCCTCAACACGGATATATATGTTAATAATGGTATAAAATATCGACAAGTTGATGATTAAGACACAAGTGTAACAGTTGGTATCTTTACTGTTGAAACTTTTCTCTTACAAAGTAGACTTCTTCAGTGCAATGCAGAGGCAGCAGCTTGATGGACTGATTACATCGTCTTTATTTCACTAGCACACCTGCTGCCTCTGTATCTAACTGAAGAAGTCTACTGTGTAAGTGAAACGTTTCAACAATGACGATACGCAACTGTTGCACATGTCTATTAATCATCAACGTGGATATAGAGTGCAATTCCTCAATCATTTACATTCAGTTTAATAGGCGACTTGATTTGCGCTGGGGAGAGAAAGAAGAGGAACAGGAAGGAGGACGAAAAGGACGAGGAGGACGAGGAGGAGGAGGAGGAGGAGGAGGAGGAGGAGCAGGAGGAGGAGAATGAGGGCAGTCTAAGGCTTTATTTCTTAGCCACCGGAAGCTGAAAGAGGTAATTACACACTAAAATTGCGAGTAAACATGTTTACATGTGTTTGCGCCACATGTTTACCTGTATTCACCTAGGTGTGTTGGCAGGGTTCGATCCGTGGCTCCTAGGACCGCCTAGATCGGCTTTACTTTTTGCTAGCCTCAAAGGGGCAGGATGACACGTACTTGTGATACTGTGAAAGTTCCCACACACCGCCTCTTCGTCTAGTTCCATTTCCACTTATCACTCTGAAACTCACAAGTACTTTCTAACGTTCATGTAGTTGATCAACATGTTACCATGCATATATATCTCCCAGCTTCCTCTCTCTCTGCATCTACAACATATAACCTGATTAATTAACAAAAAAGGCACAATACCGTGACTGGAACAATACACACACAACCCGCACATATAAAAAAGAGAGGAGCTTACAGACGACGTTTCGGTCCGACTTGGACCATTTACAAAGTCACACTAACACACAGAACAGGTGGAAGGAGTATTTATAGACTAACACTCTTCGCACCAATCTAGTTCATACCTCCCCTCCCTCTATAGATTCTCCTGGTGTCTACTCTTGTTCCTCCTGTCCTCTTCAGTATTTTGGAGAAACTGGCCGATCTCTTTCTGACAGACTTAGGGAGCATAAAAATAGTGTTAGGCTTGCCGACACTAATAATGCTCTTTTCTGTCATGTCAGAGATCACAGTCATCCTATTGATTGGTCTTCTGCTAAAACTGTCTACCCTACGTCCAACTTTCACAGTCGCCGTCTGGTTGAATCCTTCCTTTTACACAACTTTCCCTGTATGAATCTTAGCCCTGGCTTTGTCTCTGTAGATGCTTTCTTCTCCCATTACATTGTTAAATGCTCCAAACTTCAGAACACCCGTGACTTAACCTGATTCCTTCCCCTTCTATCTCTTCCCCCTTCTCCTCTTTCTCCTCTGGGTTTTCTTTCTTTTCTTTTGCCTTGTATTTGTCCTTCTTTATTTTATTTTATTTTCATTTCCCCCCCTCTGTGTTCTTGTTCTTACCCTGTAAAGAGGAGCTTAGCAAACCTATGGCTAATATTTTCAACATATCACTGCAAACTGGCATGGTGCCAGATAAGTGGAAAATGGCAAATGTAATACCTATTTTCAAAGCGGGTGACAGGTCCTTAGCTTCGAACTATAGACCAATAAGCCTAACCTCCATAGTGGGAAAATTTATGGAATCAATAATTGCCGAGGCAATCCGCAGCCATCTTGAAAAGCATAAATTAATCAACGAATCTCAGCACGGTTTTACAAAAGGGCGTTCCTGCCTTACAAATTTAATAACTTTTTTCACTAAGGTATTTGAGGAGGTAGATCATGGTAATGAATATGATATTGTGTATATGGACTTCAGTAAGGCTTTTGATAGAGTCCCACATCAGAGACTATTGAGGAAAATTAAGGCACACGGAATAGGAGGAGAATTTTTTTCCTGGATAGAGGCATGGTTGACAAATAGGCAGCAGAGAGTTTGCATAAATGGGGAGAAATCAGAGTGGGGAAGCGTCACAAGTGGTGTTCCACAGGGGTCAGTGTTGGGCCCCTTGTTGTTCACAATCTACATAAACGACATAGATGAGGGAATAAATAGCGACAGGAGCAAATTTGCCGATGACATTAGAGCACTCCAGGAAGATATGAATAGACTGATGCAGTGGTCGGAGAAGTGGCAGATGCAGTTTAATATAGATAAATGCAAAGTTCTAAATATTGGACAGGACAATAACCATGCCACATATAAACTAAATAATGTAGATCTTAATTAATACTACTGATTGCGAAAAGGATTTAGGAGTTCTGGTTAGCAGTAATCTAAAACCAAGACAGCAGTGCATAAGTGTTCGCAATAAAGCGAACAGAATCCTTGGCTTCATATCAAGAAGCATAAATAAAAGGATTCCTCAGGTTGTTCTTCAACTCTATATATCCTTGGTTAGGCCTCATCTAGATTATGCTGCACAGTTTTGGTCACCGTATTACAGAATGGATATAAATGCTCTGGAAAACGTACAGAGGAGGATGACAAAGTTGATCCCATGTATCAGAAATCTTCCCTATGAAGATAGACTGAGGGCCCTGAATCTGCACTCTCTAGAAAGGCGTAGAATTAGGGGGGATATGATTGAGGTGTATAAATGGAAAACAGGAATAAATAAAGGGGATGTAAATAGCGTGCTAAAAGTATCTAGTATTGACAGGACTCGCAGCAATGGCTTTAAGTTGGATAAATTCAGATTCAGGAAGGATATAGGAAAGCCAATGCTGAAGATGGTCACTTGTCAGTGACCATCTTCCAGCAGAGCTGCAGTTACTGTCATTGGTTTGGTAATAGAGTTGTCGATGAGTGGAACAAACTCCCGATTACAGTTATAGAGGCTAAAACGTTGTGTAGTTTTAAAAATAGGCTAGATAAATATATGAGTGGGTGCGGGTGGGTGTGAGTTGGTTCTGACTAGCTTCTGCTACTAGGTCAGATGCCGTGCTCCTTCCTTAAGTGAATGTAACCTCACCTGGCTGGGTCGGGGCATTGGCTTAAGCCGGTGGGAGACTTGGACCTGCCTCGCATGGGCCAGTAGGCCTGCTGCAGTGTACCTTCTTTCTTATGTTCTTATGCGGGCCGCCAGCTTCATTGCAGTGCTCCTTTCCTAGAATATGACTGACTCCACTACTACTACTACCACTACTACCTCCATTATTACCCCTCCACCTCTTTCTGGTGCCCTTCCCTGTCTGCCTGCCTATAAATACCCCTTCTACCTGTCATTTGTGTTAGTGTGACTTTGTAAATGGTCTACGTCGGACCGAAACATCGTCGTAAGCTCCTCTCTTTTTTATATGTGCGGGTTGTGTGTGTATATAACCTGATTATTTTGCATGCCTTGATTGCCCTCCCTCCCTCCCTCCTCCCTCCCTCCCTCCCTCCCTCCTCTCTCTCTCTCTCTCTCTCTCTCCTGGAGTTGTTAGGCCAAGTTCCTTATTTCTCTCCTCGACGTCTATTGCCCTCAGTCCTGGTACCAATCTCAATGCGAACCTTTGAATCTTATTTAGTTCCATCACATGCCTGGTCAGGCGTGGGCACCATGCTGGGCTGGCGCCTCATGCTCCAACATGAACTTAACCAAAGTTGTGTATAACATCCTGAGCGAATCTAAGTTCCTAAAAACAGTTCATAATTGAGCTAGTTTTGCATATGCTGCTGAAGCTATACGTACCCTTGACATAACTTTTAGATTATGCTGCACAGTTCTGGTCACTGTATTACAGAATGGATATAAATGCACTGGCAAACGTACAAAGGAGGATTACAAAGTTGATCCCATGTATCAGAAATCTGTGGGCCCTGAATCTGCACTCTCTAGAAAGGCGTAGAATTTGGGGGGGGAATATGACTAAGGTGTATAAATGGAAAACAGGAATACATAAGGGATGTAAATCACGTGCTAAAAGTATCTAACCAGAACAGGACTCGAAGCAATGGTTTCAAGCTGAATAAATAAGGTTCAGAAAGGATATAGGAAAGCACTGGTTTGGTAATAGAGTTGTGGATGAGTGGAACTCCCGAGTACCGTCATTGAAGTTAAAACCTTCTGTAGTTTATAAATAGGTTAAACATATACATGAGTGGGTGTGGGTGGGTGTGAGTTGAACCTGACTGGCTTCGGCCAGTAGGCCTGCTGCAGTGCTCCTTTGTTCTTAACTTTGAGAGTTACGAGAGCTTTCCTACTCCAGCAGCTCGTCCAGGGCCAGAGTTGTCACACAACTGATAGGTACTGCAGACGATTTGCTCAGTGTGATAATTATTCCCAGATGTGTCTACCGCGTCTCTCCTCCCAGGTTGTACTCCGTGTTCAATCTTCTCACTTTCAGTACTCTTAATTACTTTAATAAATCTCTCTACATGGAAAATGTTTCACTACCTCCCTCAGGAGAAAGTTTTTAAATGCCTGGGAAAAAATCTATCTCTATATATACATGGAGAGAGAGAGAGAGAGAGAGAGAGAGAGAGAGAGAGAGAGAGAGAGAGAGAGAGAAACTGATAGACAGCAAGTTGTCAACTTTACCTATACTACTACTAAGAATCAGCTTTCAGGAAAAATCACTCCTTTCGAATGCGCAAGAGGCTTGGGAGACGGTGCAAAATACACCCAATGAAAAGCAGGAATGCCATGAGTATACTAAGAGATGACAAAATAAATGTAAGGGGACCCCTCCCCCTTCTTCCCTGACTTTTCAACAGCCTCAACCTTGAGGCTGATGAAGCTTCAAGACTGTTCCTAGTCGGACTGCCTGCGGCCAGCAGTAACAGCTCGGTTGATCAGACCTTGATTCTCCAGGAGGCCTGGTGTGGGACCTGGCCCCGAAAACATCCTTCAGGTATCCTCCAGGTAAACTAAGGACTAAAAGAATGCTCCGGCATTCAGAGTACCAGGAGACAACTCCAAATGCCACAATCACTCACAATTCAAAGCAATATATCTACTCACAATTCAAGAGGACATACTGTATATCCACATATAAATCCAAATGATATATTGTGTATCCACATACACAAATTTAGGCGATAAAAACATTAGTAACTACTGGCATCCAAATCCCTCGCAGATCAGGACAGCCACGAGTCATGACACATTCCAGCTAACAGTAGGTATGGTGGTCACGTCCACCATGATACCACAAGCATTGTGGTCACGTCCACCATGACACCACAAGCATGGTGGTCACGTCCACCATGACACCACAAGCATGGTGGTCACTTCCACCATGACACCACAGGAATGGTGGTCACGTCCACCATGACACAAGCATGGTGGTCACGTCCACCATGACACCACAAGAATGGTGGTCACGTCCACCATGACACCACAAGCATGGTGGTCACGTCTACTATGACACCACAAGCATGGTGGTCACGTTCACCATGACACTTCAGGCATGGTGGTCACGTCCAACATGACACCACAAGCATGGTGGTCACGTCCACCATGACACTTCAGGCATGGTGGTCACGTCCAACATGACACTTCAAGCATGGTGGTCACGTCCACCATGACACTTCAGGCATGGTGGTCACGTCCAACATGACACTTCAGGCATGGTGGTCACGTTCAACATGACACTTCAGGCATGGTGGTCACGTCCACCATGACACTTCAGGCATGGTGGTCACGTCCAACATGACACTTCAGGCATGGTGGTCACGTCCAACATGACACCACAGGCATGGTGGTCACGTCCACTATGACACCACAAGCATGGTGGTCACGTCCACCATGACACTTCAGGCATGGTGGTCACGTCCAACATGACACTTCAGGCATGGTGGTCACGTCCAACATGACACCACAGGCATGGTGGTCACGTCCACTATGACACCACAAGCATGGTGGTCACGTCCACCATGACACCACAAGCATGGTGGTCACGTCCACCATGACACTTCAGGCATGGTGGTCACGTCCAACATGACACTTCAGGCATGGTGGTCACGTCCAACATGACACCACAGGCATGGTGGTCACGTCCAACATGACACTTCAGGCATGGTGGTCACGTCAAACATGACACTTCAGGCATGGTGGTCACGTCCAACATGACACTTCAGGCATGGTGGTCACGTCCAACATGACACTTCAGGCAAGGTGGTCACGTCCAACATGACACCACAGGCATGGTGGTCACGTCCAACATGACACTTCAGGCATGGTGGTCAGTCCAACATGACACCACAGGCATGGTGGTCACGTCCAACATGACACTTCAGGCATGGTGGTCACGTCCAACATGACACCACAGGCATGGTGGTCACGTCCAACATGACACTTCAGGCAAGGTGGTCACGTCCAACATGACACCACAGGCATGGTGGTCACGTCCAACATGACACTTCAGGCATGGTGGTCACGTCCAACATGACACTTCAGGCATGGTGGTCACGTCCAACATGATGGCGTCACAACAACACAGCAAAACTCGACACTAAAACAATGGCCTTCAGGCACGAAAAAATTAATTTCGATATAATCTGAAAACAACATTTTCATTTAATGCGTGTGCTTACCTTGCTGTGTTTGCAGGGGGTCGATATACAGCTCTGGGCCCTTCCTTCTAAGCACCCTAGTTTTCTTTCCACTTCTTACCCAGAAACTGACAATATATTTCAAGTTTTTGTGGTTCAAGTCCATCTTTAGTTGCCTCTCCGCGAATTTCAAACGCGATCTTCCTATTAATATTGGCTAGTTCTCCGAGTATGTTCTATGTCGTGATCATGTCTCCTCTTCTAGGCAAGTTATCCTGAGCAATTTGTCCGTTGATCTTGGTTCCAGTGTCACTCTTTGTCGGAAACTAAGGAATCTTATCTGGCTATTATACGTGTCTGAGCAAGACCAGGCTTTATAATGCATGTCTGAGCAAGACCAGGCTTTATAATGCATGTCTGAGCAGGACCAGGCTCTATAAAGCATGTCTGAGCAGGACCAGGCTTTATAATGCATGTCTGAGAAAGACCAGGCTTTATAATGCATGTCTGAGAAAGACCAGGCTTTATAATGCATGTCTGAGCAAGACCAGGCTTTATAATGCATGTCTGAGCAAGACCAGGCTTTATAATGCATGTCTGAGCAAGACCAGGCTTTATAATGCATGTCTGAGCAAGACCAGGCTTTATAATGCATGTCTGAGCAAGACCAGGCTTTATAATGCATGTCTGAGCAAGACCAGGCTTTATAATGCATGTCTGAGCAAGACCAGGCTTTATAATGCATGTCTGAGCAAGACCAGGCTTTATAATGCATGTCTGAGCAAGACCAGGCTTTATAATGCATGTCTGAGCAAGACCAGGCTTTATAATGCATGTCTGAGCAAGACCAGGCTTTATAATGCATGTCTGAGCAGGACCAGGCTCTATAAAGCATGTCTGAGCAGGACCAGGCTTTATAATGCATGTCTGAGAAAGACCAGGCTTTATAATGCATGTCTGAGAAAGACCAGGCTTTATAATGCATGTCTGAGCAGGACCAGGCTCTATAAAGCATGTCTGAGCAAGACCAGGCTTTATAATGCATGTCTGAGAAAGAGCAGGCTTTATAATGCATGTCTGAGCAGGACCAAGCTCTATACTGCATGTCTGAGCAGGACCAGGCTCTATACTGCAAGTCTGAGCAGGACCAGGCTCTATACTGCATGTCTGAGCAGGACCAGGCTTTATAATGCATGTCTGAGCAGGACCAGGCTCTATACTGCATGTCTGAGCAGGACCAGGCTCTATACTGCATGTCTGAGCAGGACCAGGCTCTATACTGCATGTTTGAGCAGGACCAGGCTCTATACTGCATGTCTGAGCAGGACCAGGCTTTATAATGCATGTCTGAGCAGGACCAGGCTCTATACTGCATGTCTGAGCAGGACCAGGCTCTATATTGCATGTCTGAGCAGGACCAGGCTCTATACTGCATGTCTGAGCAGGACCAGGCTCTATACTGCATGTCTGAGCAGGACCAGGCTCTATACTGCATGTCTGAGCAGGACCAGGCTCTATACTGCATGTCTGAGCAAGACCAGGCTCTATACTGCATGTCTGAGCAGGACTAGGCTCTATACTGCATGTCTGAGCAGGACCAGGCTCTATACTACATGTCTGAGCAGGACCAGGCTCTATACTGCATGTCTGAGCAGGACCAGGTTCTATACTGCATGTCTGAGCAGGACCAGGCTCTATACTGCATGTCTGAGCAGGACCAGGCTCTATACTGCATGTCTGAGCAGGACCAAGCTCTATACTGCATGTCTGAGCAGGACCAGGCTCTATACTGCATGTCTGAGCAGGACCAGGCTCTATACTGCATGTCTGAGCAGGACCAAGCTCTATACTGCATGTCTGAGCAGGACCAAGCTCTATACTGCATGTCTGAGCAGGATCAGGCTCTATACTGCATGTCTGAGCAGGACCAAGCTCTATACTGCATGTTTAAGCAGGACCAAGCTCTATACTGCATGTCTGAGCAGGACCAGGCTCTATACTGCATGTCTGAGCAGGACCAAGCTCTATACTGCATGTCTGAGCAGGACCAAGCTCTATACTGCATGTCTGAGCAGGACCAAGCTCTATACTGCATGTCTGAGCAGGACCAGGCTCTATACTGCATGTCTGAGCAGGACCAAGCTCTATACTGCATGTCTGAGCAGGACCAAGCTCTATACTGCATGTCTGAGCAGGACCAAGCTCTATACTGCATGTCTGAGCAGGACCAAGCTCTATACTGCATGTCTGAGCAGGACCAGGCTCTATACTGCATGTCTGAGCAAGACCAAGCTCTATACTGCATGTCTGAGCAGGACCAGGCTCTATACTGCATGTCTGAGCAGGACCAAGCTCTATACTGCATGTCTGAGCAGGACCAAGCTCTATACTGCATGTCTGAGCAGGACCAAGCTCTATACTGCATGTCTGAGCAGGACCAGGCTCTATACTGCATGTCTGAGCAGGACCAAGCTCTATACTGCATGTCTGAGCAGGACCAAGCTCTATACTGCATGTCTGAGCAGGACCAAGCTCTATACTGCATGTCTGAGCAGGACCAAGCTCTATACTGCATGTCTGAGCAGGACCAGGCTCTATACTGCATGTCTGAGCAAGACCAAGCTCTATACTGCATGTCTGAGCAGGACCAGGCTCTATACTGCATGTCTGAGCAGGACCAAGCTCTATACTGCATGTCTGAGCAGGACCAAGCTCTATACTGCATGTCTGAGCAGGACCAGGCTCTATACTGCATGTCTGAGCAGGACCAGGCTCTATACTGCATGTCTGAGCAGGACCAAGCTCTATACTGCATGTCTGAGCAGGACCAGGCTCTATACTGCATGTCTGAGCAGGAAAAAAGCTCTATACTGCATGTCTGAGCAGGACCAGGCTCTATACTGCATGTCTGAGCAGGACCAGGCTCTATACTACATGTCTGAGCAGGACCAAGCTATATACTGCATGTCTGAGCAGGACCAGGCTCTATACTGCATGTCTGAGCAGGACCAAGCTCTATACTGCATGTCTGATCAGGACCAAGCTCTATACTGGCTCTGCAATCTTTAAAATGTCATGTATAACGACAGGTTTCAACACTATGTAATCCATCCTGCGTGATGAGTGTGACAGGGGGAGGGACATAGTTTTTGCTCCCACTGTGTAACTATCATATACAATATACCTTTATATATACCTTTGAAGAGTTTCGAGAGTTTCACTACTCTCGGAGCCCGGCCATGGGCCAGGCTTGTCTGGTGCTTGCCTGGTCAACCAGGCTGTTGCTGCTGGAGGCCAGCTGCCCCACATAGCCATCACAGCCTGGTTGATCTGGCAACTGGTGAAGATACTTGTCCAGTTTCCTCTTGAAGGCCTACACTTGTTCCAGCCGTGTTTCTGATATCTTCTGGTAAGATGTTGAATAGTCTGGGACCCTGGATGTTGACTCAGTGTTCCCTTATTATCCCCACCGTACCCCTGCTCCTCACTGGGTTTATTTTACATTTCCTCCCACATCTCTCACTCCAGTATGTTGTTATGGCAGTGTGCGGATTTGGGACCATGCCCTCGAGTACTTTCCAGGTATATATTATCATGTATCTCTCCTCCGCTCCAGTGAGTACATGTTCAAGACTTAATGGCGTTCCCAGTAATTTAGGTGCTTCACTGGCTCAATGTGAGCCGTAAACGATCTCTGTATTTGTTCCAGCTCTGATATTTCTCCTGCTTTGAACGGGGCCGTCAGCACTGAGCAATATTCTAAATGAGGGAACACTAGCGATTTGAAAAGTGTCACCATCGGCATTATTTCCCTTGTTTTGAAAGTTCTCAATACCCACCCCGTCATCTTCCTGGCTGTTGTGATCTTTGTTATGTTCTTTAAAAGAAAGGTCAGCTGACATAATTATGCCCAGGTCTTTTACGTGTTCCTTTCGTTCTATGTGGTGACCCTCTTGAGTTTTGTATATAGTGTTCCTTTTGAGTTCTTCATTCTTTCCATACCTAAGCAGCTGGAACTTAGCAAAACACTGATGCCTCCAAATTTATCCGTGTAAAAAAAAAGCTTAATTTTATTTATTGGTTCCTGAAAGTAGGTCTTAGGTAGGCTAGTTTTGTCTATGCTGCCAAAATTACAAGGATTTGTGTACTTCCGGTGATGCTTACTAACAGACATTTTCCCTTATACGTACCTGCGCCTCATTTGATCTCAGGCTGTACCACGTTGAATATACCTTTGATGAGTTCCAAGAGTCTTTCCACTCGTCTGGTGCTTGCCTGGTCAACCAGACTGTTGCTGCTGGCGGCCCGCTGGTCCATATATTCATCACAGCCTCACTGATCTGACACCTGGTTCTTCTTACTCTGTAATAAATTATTCTTACTTTAAACTCATCAGGATTGAATTCTAGTAGTCACTTTCTGGCTATAAGTCATCTCTGAGCTTCTTCCTGTCCTCTCGGGTTATCTTTCTCATTAGTTGTACGTTCATGTATACTCACCTAAATGTAGTGAGGAGTGGTCATGCGACATATGATCCAATTATGTTATAAAAAATAAAACGCCAGACCATGAATGTCAAAAATCGTCCTTATGCTGTCTCACTGTGAAATAATTTCTTTAAAAAAGGAAGATCAAAATTACGTAACCTTCAAAAAAATTCTGGGGGTAATTAGTAGCAAAAACTAGGTCCACTGCTGCAATTTGCAGGGGTGGGCTGATTGGGCGAGCCTGGGTGCCATCCAAACACCCTTGAGCGTCTCCCTCCTCTTCTCTGATTGGCTGGTGGAAATAGACCTCAGGAGAATGCCACGCTCTGAGTGCCACTTCATATCTTTCTTCACAAGAACCTGCCCACATACTTCGACTAATTAGGTTCGGGGTCGGGAGCGACAGATTATACCAGGACATAATATTGACAGAGCAAGAAGACTCCTCTCTCCTTGACCTCCCTCCCACTAACACTTCACCTGCGTTACGCTCAACTCAGTATCTCCTCACGAGGTTAAATGACAGATGAGACTCAGGGCGCAGCTTGACCAGCGAAAGCACTCACACTGGGTACCCTATGTTAACAAGTATAAGTTCTGGCACACCCAGCTAAGGGCTGACCCACAGCAGCAGCAGCAGTGTACAGACGCAGGGGCGCCCCGTCACACTTAATATAAAACCTCTACAATGCTTATTGGACGTCGATGTGACAGCTTCACCTCGTCTTCCTTTATTCACATTCCACTTCTTCACTTTCTCCCCGTGACACTCACATCCCTCCACTCCCCCATCCTCACCCTCCCCTCCCCCCATAATACGTTCTCACCATTCAGATTCCTCTTCGTTTTTCCTCCAATTTCAATCCTATTTGTTATTCTCGTTTCCGTCTGCCTATACTTTTGTCTATCTGCTTGCTTGCTTGCTTGCTTGCTTGCTCTCTCTCTCTCTCTCTCTCTCTCTCTCTCTCTCTCTCTCTCTCTCTCTCTCTCTCTCTCCCAGACCTACTTCGACTCTGTTTCACAGTCCTTCCCTATGTTCTCCACCTTGCTTCCCTCTTCTTCACTGTGGTAAGGGGACGACTTTCCCTCAGAGGTCTGAGGGGCGTAGTCATGGCGACCACCACAGCCTCGGAAAGTCTTACTGGCAATGCAGTATGTGGAGGAAAAAGACGGGGGTAGAATAAGGGAGGAAAAAGACGGGGGTAGAATAAGGGAGGAGAAGCATTGAGGATGGGGAAGGAGGAAAATGAATAATGGGAGCTGAGGAAAGACAGTGTATAGTGAAGAGACAAAGAGAAAGGACGTGATGAGGAGGGAGAATAAAGAGAAGGAAAGGCTGGAAAAGCATTTTCAACTGTCAAGCACTCTAGGTACACTGTCAAGCACTCTAGGTACACTGTCAAGCACTCTAGGTACACTGTCAAGCACTCTAGGTACACTGTCAAGCACTCTAGGTACACTGTCAAGCACTCTAGGTACACTGTCAAGCACTCTAGGTACACTGTCAAGCACTCTAGGTACACTGTCAAGCACTCTAGGTACACTGTCAAGCACTCTAGGTACACTGTCAAGCACTCTAGGTACACTGTCAAGTACTCGAGGTACACTGTCAAGTACTCGAGGTACACTGTCAAGTACTCTAGGTACACTGTCAAGTACTCGAGGTACACTGTCAAGCACTCTAGGTACACTGTCAAGCACTCTAGGTACACTGTCAAGTACTCGAGGTACACTGTCAAGTACTCGAGGTACACTGTCAAGTACTCTAGGTACACTGTCAAGTACTCGAGGTACACTGTCAAGTACTCGAGGTACACTGTCAAGTACTCGAGGTACACTGTCAAGCACTCTAGGTACACTGTCAAGTACTCGAGGTACACTGTCAAGCACTCGAGGTACACTGTCAAGCACTCTAGGTACACTGTCAAGCACTCTAGGTACACTGTCAAGTACTCGAGGTACACTGTCAAGCACTCGAGGTACCCTCAAGCACTCGAGGTACACTGTCAAGCACTCGAGGTACACTGTCAAGCACTCGAGGTACACTGTCAAGCACTCGAGGTACCCTCAAGCACTCGAGGTACACTGTCAAGCACTCGAAGTACTGTCAAGCACTGTCGAGGCATACACTGTCAAGCACTCGAAGTACTGTCAAGCACTCGAGGTACACTGTCAAGCACTCGAAGTACTGTCAAGCACTCGAGGTACACTGTCAAGCACTCGAAGTACTGTCAAGCACTCGAGGTACTGTCAAGCACTCGAGGTACCGTCAAGCACTCGAGGTACACTGTCAAGCACTCGAAGTACTGTCAAGCACTCGAAGTACTGTCAAGCACTCGAGGTACACTGTCAAGCACTCGAAGTACTGTCAAGCACTCGAGGTACACTGTCAAGCACTCGAAGTACTGTCAAGCACTCGAGGTACACTGTCAAGCACTCGAGGTACCCTCAAGCACTCGAGGTACACTGTCAAGCACTCGAAGTACTGTCAAGCACTCGAAATACTGTCAAGCACTCGAGGTACACTGTCAAGCACTCGAAGTACTGTCAAGCACTCGAGGTACACTGTCAAGCACTCGAAGTACTGTCAAGCACTCGAGGTACACTGTCAAGCACTCGAGGTACACCTTCAAGCACTCGAGGTACACCCTCAAGCACTCGAGGTACACTGTCAAGCACTCGAGGTACACCTTCAAGCCCTCTACACTTCTAAAACTTTCCACTAACACTCATCTGCTCTACACTTCAACTGAACTAGCTATGCACTTGCGTTCAAAGTGTCGCTGCTATCCACTAATGACGTACTTTCACTGCCACCCTGAAGGGCCTGGCATCGAGACCGTGAGCCCAGGTGTTCCAAGGCATCAATGAGACCGTGAGCCCAGGTGTTCCAAGGCATCAATGAGACCGTGAGCCCAGGTGTTCCAAGGCATCAATGAGACCGTGAGCCCAGGTGTTCCAAGGCATCAATGAGACCGTGAGCCCAGGTGTTCCAAGGCATCAATGAGACCGTGAGCCCAGGTGTTCCAAGGCATCAATGAGACCGTGAGCCCAGGTGTTCCAAGGCATCAATGAGACCGTGAGCCCAGGTGTTCCAAGGCATCAATGAGACCGTGAGACCAGGTGTTCAAAGGCATCAATGAGACCGTGAGCCCAGGTGTCCCAAGGCATCAATGAGACCGTGAGCCCAGGTGTTCAAAGGCATCAATGAGACCGTGAGTCCGGGTGTTCCAAGGCATCAATGAGACCGTGAGCCCGGGTGTTCCAAGGCATCAATGAGACCGTGAGCCCGGGTGTTCCAAGGCATCAATGAGACCGTGAGTCCGGGTGTTCCAAGGCATCAATGAGACCGTGAGCCCGGGTGTTCCAAGGCATCAATGAGACCGTGAGTCCGGGTGTTCCAAGGCATCAATGAGACCGTGAGTCCGGGTGTTCCAAGGCATCAATGAGACCGTGAGCCCGGGTGTTCCAAGGCATCAACGAGACCGTTGTGTTGCAAGAGCAAGTTAGGTAACAACTTTTGACAAAGAAAGAGGTCATAATAGTTACTTGTGTGGGCGGTGACTCTGGCCTCCAGCAGATCTAACTTCAGCACGGGGAGGTCGCCAGATATTGCAAGTCCCTGGTGGAGGTATTTACAAAGCGGGTTTTTTATATAGCTGACGTCATGTCAATACAGGTGGCGGCGGCCATGGTGGAGGAGACAGCCACGGTGGAGAAGGAAGAGGAAGAAGAGAAGGAGAAGTTGGAGGAAGAAGATTTGAAGTAGTAGGGGGAGGAGGAGGAGCAGGAGTTGGAGGAAGAGTTGAAGGAAGAGCTGAAGGAAAAGAAGTTAAAAGGGGAGTTGAAGGAGTAGTTGGAGAAGTAGCTGGAGGAGGAAGAGGACGGCGACGAAAGGGGCCATTAAAAGAAAAAGTGGGGTGAGGTGGGAACAATCTTTAAAAAACGCCATTCAGCAGAGCTTGACAGACTTTCAATTTCCGGAGTGAGAGAGCAATGTTTTGGATAGGACTCCGCTTGGCGACGGGCGCACACCTCATAGCACCCAACAACTAGCAGAACACATAGCACCCAGCACTGAGACTCAGGCACCCACGACTGATGAGTGTGCAGCTTCCTGAAACAGGAGAAAAATTGGGCGGCACCTAAGGATGAGTTAACAAGGGGAGTAAAACAGAAGAGATGATAACTTAGCAAGGTGGCACCAATTATATCTGACAGTAGCTAAAATAAAGAACAAATAAATGAGGAATGGGATATTAATATGAATATTTTCTTCGAGGAAATTGTGGAAAGATTTCAGAGAACAATGGGAAAATGAGAGGAACAAGAGAAAAAAATGATTACAGCTGAACAAAGAACGAAGAAATCGAAGAGGAAATTGGATAAGAGACGTACTAGAGAGTGAAGGAGGGCAGAAGATGCAGGAAGGAGATGTGAGGAAAACTTTTACACACTAATCTACTGGAGATAAACCAGCACAGAAGACAGGAGTCCACCAGGAAACTGTTTACAAAACACATTCTGTATGGAGAGACAATGGCAGAAACAGATCACTGACGATCTACGTTCTATGGCCCTCTGGAGGCTAGAAGGTACTGTGAAGATGACAGAGGTACAAGAAAGATGATTAAGAAATTAGAGAAATTATTGAGAGCACAGACTGCGCAAAAAAAAAAAAAAAATATTCTGGAGGACCAACACTCTCCCCAGGACGGAAAACAAACACCTTATCAAACTGATATTTGCATCTCAATTATCACAAGACCAGGACCTTCAGGCTCCAAAAAAATAAAAGGCAAACCTAAGGTGAAGACCAGATATAACCACGTGTTCCTGGACAGGGGGACAACAGAGACGTAAAGGAAACTGTCGATGGTCAAAATAAAACAAAATGCACAAGGAGAAAGGGAAGCGAGAGCAGAGGGAGGGAAGGGGAGGTGGTAACCCAGTTTTCAGTAATTCCCCTCCCCCTCCCCTCCCACGTAAGCACAATAACTCAACCTCCGTGTCGTAACCCTACAACCCAACTCCTCTAACCCCCAATAATTTCACGTGTTATGTGGAAAAAAAGAAATGAAATAATGGAACATTCTCTGTGCCACAAAAGATTCAAGAAGATAAACAGTAGAATAAGTCAAGTAGGAGGAAGGGAAGACGCAGATATAATCAATATAGAGATAAACGCGGTAGGGATCCACACAAAGAAACTGCAATATTATTATTATTATTATTATTATTATTATTATTATTATTATTATTATTATTAAGATTGTACAACAATAGTCATAACAAACCTGGAACCAAAACCAACTGTAAAGTATTACAGGGCTACACTAGCATCTGTTAGAACACTGATGATAATATAGTACAACATAATTATTATTATTATTATTATTATATTCTTGGGATAGCGTTAAAATCGTAAGGGGCCATAAAGTTCCTGGTGAATGAGAGGCTCTGACTTTTTGGACGTACAGCAACATCAAGGAGAGAACCAGTACTGGATAATGCTACACAACAGGACTTTATGAAGGACTTAAGAGGTTACATACACCGAAATGTGTATGGCTCTCACTGTATATACACGGAATACTCAATGAGAGGTGTATATCTCCCTGTGTATATACATCAAGAGGTGGATGTCTCAGTATATACACCGAGAGGAGAGCTGTGCGTCTCTCGCTGTACATAAGCTGATTTTTTTTCTTTATTCCCTATTTTACTGATTAAAGTATTCTTGACTGGTGATGAACAACCTTAATCACCGTCAAGTAGTTGACAGTCTTTAAACTCAATAAACCAAACAGGAAAAGGTATCAAGTGTTATAACCGGGTTACAGTCAACTGAACCTGGTAACATCATGAGTGACATAAATTAGAACACAGGTTTACACTTGGTAATATAGGTTGGTTACTGAGATTTAAAGCCTCTCGACTAGACGAAAGTCATTAAGGCTTCGTGTAACATGTTAACCACCAGTCAAGAACACGTTAATCCCTTAAATAGGGATTGAAGCAAACTCTCAGTGTATATACTAGTCATGTATCGGATATTTGCATCCGCATCTGCGGAACATCCGCACAATTTCTTACATCCGTATCCGCATCCGCATCCGTATTTCACAGCAAACAGATATTCGTATATACATCCGCATCCGAAATCCGCGGAACATCCGCACAATTTCTTACATCCGCACTCGCATCCGTAAAATGAGTAAGACATCCGTATACACACCCGCATACCGGATATCTAAATTTTTCACATTCGACACATCCCTAGTATATACAATGAGATATACACCTCTCGGTGTATATATCTTATTATTAATACAGAACTTAAGAGTGATGTGTAGCCCCAAGCAAGTATACTGCATCTTGAACTTCTTATACAGATAAGGCAATAACATACATTTTCGTAAAGCTTTTGAACGAGATTTTTAGTTTTGTGAAGCAATATTTTGAGTTTTATCCCACTTACATGAGCGACACTGTTTATTCCGTTTCTTCTGTCTGGAATGAATATTATAGCTTCTGCTCTACGGGATATCGATCATTTCTGTGCAGGTTTTCTTCATGATGTTCGCGTGTTTTGGAGCAGTTCAGCACCTTTCTGTCCTTCTGCAAAATGGTCTACGATCTCCGTCTACGGTTGATCTATATTTTTTACGGCTTTCTCAACTAGACATTATAGAGAGGTCTTGTGAGGCTCAGCATTCACACTGTCACTTCACTAACTTCACTTAAAAGTGCTCAAGATAGTTTTCTCCAGGGAATATCTGATGACTGATTTATTAGGCTTAAAGCCTATCGACTACACGAGGGTCATTAAGGCGGCATGTAACCTGTATACCACCAAAAAAATCCCCACCGAAAATTTATGTATGCAATAATTTCGCAAAAAAAATCATTCTGAACCTAACGAAAAAAAAAATATTTCACTGTATTTGTTTATGATCAAGTTATTGTAAACTGCATCGCTTTTATATTTTTATGGCAGCAGAATGTTTCAACCTGAAAGAACCAAAATTACAGCAGCAACAAAGGCAAAGGAAACAAGAGAGTATGAGTTAACAAGGAAGAGATAAGGAACAAAATTCAAAATGCATGAAAATAGAACACGATGAAAGTAGAGGCCTAAAAAATTCCAGGTAGAAGGCCGAAAAATAGATCATAAGTAATAAAAGTGGCAAAATGAACGACGGAACAGACGTGGGAGAGGGAAAGTAGAGTGAAGGGAAGGGGAGGGGAAGGGAGTGTGAAGGGAAGAGGGAATGAAGGGAAGGGGGAGGAGAGGCCTCAACCGCACTACCACTGTCAGGTCCAACACAGTCGGAAAAATAAATAAAGAATTCAGTGGTGCGTTCAAAGCTGTTTAGAGGCAGGTGGGAGGACTGGGAGGGCCAGGTGGGAGGACTGGGAGGGCCAGGTGGGAGGACTGGGAGGGCCAGGTGGGAGGACTGGGAGGGCCAGGTGGGAGGACTGGGGGCCAGGTGGGAGGCTGGGAGGGCCAGGTGGGAGGACTGGGAGGGCCAGGTGGGAGGACTGGGAGGCCAGGGGGGAGGACTGGGGCCAGGTGGGAGGACTGGGAGGGCCAGGTGGGAGGACTGGGAGGGCCAGGTGGGAGGACTGGGAGGGCCAGGTGGGAGGACTGGGAGGGCCAGGTGGGAGGACTGGGAGGGCCAGGTGGGAGGACTGGGAGGGCCAGGTGGGAGGACTGGGAGGGCCAGGTGGGAGGACTGGGAGGGCCAGGTGGGAGGACTGGGAGGGCCAGGTGGGAGGACTGGGAGGGCCAGGTGGGAGGACTGGGAGGGCCAGGTGGGAGGCCTGGGAGGGCCAGGTGGGAGGACTGGGAGGGCCAGGTGGGAGGACTGGGAGGGCCAGGTGGGAGGACTGGGAGGGCCAGGTGGGAGGCCTGGGAGGGCCAGGTGGGAGGACTGGGAGGGCCAGGTGGGAGGACTGCAGTGGGAGGTGCCAGGTGGGAGGACTGGGAGGGGCCAGGTGGGAGGACTGGGAGGGCCAGGTGGGAGGACTGGGAGGGCCAGGTGGGAGGACTGGGAGGGCCAGGTGGGAGGACTGGGAGGGTCAGGTGGGAGGACTGGGAGGGCCAGGTGGGAGGACTGGGAGGGCCAGGTGGGAGGCCTGGGAGGGCCAGGTGGGGAGGACCCTGGGAGGGCCAGGTGGGGGGGGACTGAGGAGGGCAGGGGAGGCCAGGTGCGGTGGAGGACTGGGAGGGCCAGGTGGGAGGCCTGGGAGGGTCAGGTGGGAGGACTGGGAGGGTCAGGTGGGAGGACTGGGAGGGCCAGGTGGGAGGCCTGGGAGGGCCAGGTGGGAGGCCTGGGAGGGCCAGGTGGGAGGACTGGGAGGGCCAGGTGGGAGGACTGGGAGGGGCTAGGGAAAGAAGTGCCAGGTGCTGGTGGAAGAACATGAGGGTTATGTGGAGAAATGGGAGCCTGGGGAAGGGGTGATAATGGAAGGAGCAGATGAAGAGAATGGAAGCGTGGATGGCGAGAAGGAAACAGTGAAACTCTAATAAATAGTGTGTGTAAACAAGTAAAAGCAGGGGAGGTTGAAGGTTTCTATGCTCAGTGCTCTAAGTGCTTCACGCTCGTTCTAAAAGCACCATATTTGCTGCCGATGCTCCTTAGGTTCTTTCTACGTTTAAGGGGCACGTCAGTTCCCTGTCTTCTAATATATTAATTTTTCGCTATAATCTACTTTGTCCATAATTACTATTGCATTTGCTTTGTCTGCTTTCGTAAGGTGAAGTCCAGGATCTTTGTTCAGACCTCTGTAACACAATTGTCCTCAAAGATTTGTTAAGTTATACCAGTAATTAGGGAAAGATCCTGACTTCACCTTACGAAACAAAGCAAATGCGATAATAATTATGGACAAGGTAGATTATAGGGGAAAATGAACATGATATTAGAAGACAGGGAAACTCTCGCGCCTCTTAAAGTGACTCTTCAATCACCGTAGAACTTCGTGCGCTCACCCCGCTAACGCTACTTTGAACTTGAACTAGCGGGAACTGCAGCTGCCACAAGGTAACAGTGAACGTTTTGGCCTTCTCGTAGGAATAGTAGTAGCCGACTCGCTAGCCTTTACCTAACAAGAAAAAATGCGATTATACGAGGCAAAAAACATTTAGGACTCAAATAAATACATATTTGGCATTTTTATGTTGACATTTGCAAGTGGAAGAAGTGTTGGAGGTGGTCAAGTGGCAAGTGCTGGTTAGTTTGTTCTCTAATGAGGTTTCATTTAAAAGTAATCACCACTGGACAATTTAAGCTACCAACTACATTTTTTTTCCAACAGCTTGTCTAGGAGTTGCAAAAGTTACTTAAACGTTTATGTGGCAGGACAAGCATGAAGGAGCCTCAATACTTGCCACACTGTTCAAGACCTCGGGTGCTGCATACTGACACACGTAAATACCAGGACACACGAACATGGGTAAATAGAAGGAAACAAACACGGTGAGAGACAGACCCAGCCAAAGGGATATACAGACACGACCAGACGGAGGTACAGGGTCAAAGACAGGGCCACAATCAACCCCACCCCCGTCCGTGAAAATCCAATACAATCACCCAAGTAAGTGAGATGACTTTTTCAAGAAGCAGGAAACTACGGCCTTCCCCATCACTGAATTACACCTGCCGTTCATCTCTACCTGTTTGAGGAGCCCCAATACCCTAGCCTCCTTACCTCCACCTCCGTCTCATCCTCCTACTCCCCTCCATTTTCTCTTCCACCTCCTCCAGTTAAAACTCTTTATTTACCTTCACGATTGGATTCGACTGACTTGAAAAACTTGTATCAAGTCAGAGGAATCGGGGAAATATTTTTTTCTTTTGCAGTAACGTTAGCGCCGGCCAGAGCCTCAACGCGTCCAACTTTAAAGATAATTCTTAACGTGTTTACTGAAGATCTTGTCAGTAAATCAATGAGCTCAAAACTTCTCCGAAAAGAAGGCCAACCTGTTATTATCCTTCTTAATTATAATTCTACACATTTATTATTATTATTATTATTATTATTATTATTATTATTTAGTAGTAGTAGTAGTAGTAGTAATAGTAATAATAATACAGCAATATGAATTGTAAGAAAAGTAGATTTTTCCTGGATAGAGGCATGATTGACAAATAGAGAGCAGAGAGTTTGCAAATATGGGGAGAAATCAGAGTGGGGGCACGTCACAAGCGGTGTTCCACAGGGGTCAGTGTTGGGCCCCTTGTTGTTCACAATTTACATAAACGACATAGATGAGGGAATAAATAGCGACATAAGCAAATTTGCTGATACCAAAATAGGCCGTCCAATTCATTCTAATGAGGACATTAGAGCACTCCAGGATGATTTTAATAGACTGATGCAGTGGTCGGAGAAGTGGCAGATGCAGTTTAATATACACAAATGCAAAGTTCTAAATGTTGGACAGGGAAATAACCATGGCACATATAAACTAAATAATGTAGATCTTAATATTAAATATTTAAGAGTTCTGGTTAGCAGTAATCTGAAACCAAGACAACAGTGCATAAGTGTTCGCAACAAAGCTAACAGAATCCTTGGCTTCATATCAAAAAGTATAAATAATAGAAGTCCTCAGGTTGTTCTTCAACTCTATATATCCTTGGTTAGGCCTCATTTAGATTATGCTGCACAGTTTTGGTCACCGTATTACAGAATTGATATAAATGCACTGGAAAACGTACAAAGGAGGATGACTCTCTAGAAAGGTGTAGAATTAGGGGGGTTATGACTGAGGTGTATAAATGGAAAACAGGAATAAATAAAGGGGATGTAAATAGCGTGCTAAAAAATATCTAGCATAGACAGGACTCGCAGCAATGGTTTTAAGTTGGAAAAATTCAGATTCAGGAAAAATATAGGAAAGCACTTGTTTGGTAATAGAGTTGTGGATGAGTGGAACAAACTCCCGAGTACCGTCATAAAAGCTAAGACGTTGTGTAGTTTTAAAAATAGGTTGGATAAATACATGAGTGGGTGTGAGTTGGACATGACTAGCTTGTGCTACTAGGTCAGATGCCGTGCTCCTTCCTTAAATGAATGTGACTGACCTGACTAGGTTAAGGCTTTGGCTTAAGCCGGTGGGAGAATTGAACCTGCCTCGCATGGGCCAGTAGAGCTGCTGCAGTATTTCTTCTTTCTTATGTTCTTAGTGATGATAAAGGAAGGAATTATCGATTTAAAGTACACTATGCCCAAAAAAGGATACTCAGTCTGTTGTACCATAAAAACATCAACACACAAATACACCCAAAAATTACACTTGCATCAATGCCACCTACACGTATAGAAACACGTAAATTATCAAGGTTCATCGATTCAAATTAAACAATATTATATTGCTTAATTTTCCCTTAAAATACAGATTAAACAGTAAAGCAATCTAAGCAATAACAAGAGGTTGATAAAATGCATCTACTTCAAGAATACCATCAATCAAACTACAGTGAAATATTCTCCTAAAGTTTCTAAAGGTGATGATAGGCACCTCGGAGAATATTATGACCATAAATCCTGACCCACCGAAGCTGCTTACACTTAATTATGCACCACAGTCTGCAACATGCTAGCAGCAGCACAGAGAGGAGCAGGAGTACCCACACCAGGTAATGGTGGTGGTGGTGGTGGTATTTTATTTGTTAGAAATGGGAAACCTCCTAACACGGGTTTAAGTCACATGAATGCTCTGCTCTCTAGAACTTTTGGATATTTAAGCAAGGCCTTAGGCTGACTTACTAACCCACCATGCAAAAATGAAAAACTGAAAGATGTGATGTTAAAGTTTCTCTATACAACTTGAACTATTCCTTAGAAGGCCCACACATCCACAACCTGCAGAACCTCATACAACTTATTGCCAGTGTTTAACGCCCGCCGGAAACTCTTTCCAAGAACATACTGTCTGTGTCCCGGTCACTGAGGTAGAAGTCTGCTTTACAGTATACTTTATAAAGCAGCGTTTGTCTCGGCATCCATTGCCCAGGATCCAACATGACCAGAACACTAACACAACTCTTACTTCCACTGCCGGCATGGAAGCAGCTTACCCCACTCCAGTATCTTTTGAACCAAGTGGTAAATCTGTAAGTGGTAGTGGTGGATGTTCGTGGTGATGGTTGTTGTGGTAATGATGGTTATAGTGGGAGTGAGTGTTGTGGTGGGCGGTGGTTGTGCTGGTCGACGTAGTTTTGGCTGCGACACCAGAAGTGGTGGTAGTGATGTAATAGTTTTATTTTCGCGTTACTTCATATAAATGTTGAATCCATTCCTAATAAACTGCATTTATATTGTGTTAGAAAATGTGATACAATGTTTTACAAAATCATATGTTTAAAATCGCAGAAATAATTTGTTTTTAAAATAATTCGTTTAACTGATAGTGACTAATATGTTTCAGATTTTTGCAGGCCATTTAACCTGCGCCTCCCACGTCTTATAGCCCCTCACCTTGCTTCTCCCAGGTCGGCCTTGACAGACTCCTCACCGGGCTTCTCCCACTTCTCTTGGCACAATAGACCATTCATCCACCCTCTCCCACGTCTTACTGGCCCCAACAGACCCATACTTTTTTTGTCCCACATTTTTTGACCTTAGAAAACCCACCTCACCCAGTTTCTCCCACGTCTTATGGCCACGGCAGACCAATCACCAGGCCTCTTCCTCACCCTTATTAGCTCGACAAACCCTTCACCTAGTTTCTTCTTCCCTTAACACCCCTGGTCATATGACTCAGAGATACTCCACACTCCTCCCAGGTTTTTCTCCCAACTAATGTATTCCACTCTCAATACTTCAAACTGAATAACAATACCAACCATAAAAACCAACCATACATAAGTACCGTGAGAACTAGGAGAATGTAACAAGGTAGGGTCGATCAGTACAATAATAATATACAATACTAACAAGATGAGATATCAGACATATCTGCAACACCTGGTTATCTTTATTTAAAGACGTTTCGCCAACCAGTGACTTTTTCAGTTCAATAAGAGATGGTATATAAAGTCGGAAGATTACCTCATCTACCGCTGTCTTCTGTGTATAGTTCTGCAAGGTTGAGGGACTGATTACCTCATCTACTGCTGAACGGACAGAGCCTCGAGCCTCCAGTATTCCTTGTACTGAATGACCCATACGGGTTTACTCCACAATCCCTACACATTCAACACGGTCTTGGTTGTTTTGAGGCACGTGTAAATAGCATGCTATATTATTAGTATTATTATCATCATTATTATTACAGAAAAACGTTAAACTTTTACGAATCACACGGCAGTAAGGTTTGATCTGATGAAGAAAATTGCTCTAATTCTTTGGATCAAGAGCGCTTGCTCAAGACTGTACATGATAAATTCAACGTCTTCTGTGACCCAATACATAACTAGTGACTATGATCCTACACACAACTGGTGACTGTGATCCTACACACAACTGGTGACTGTGATCCTACACACAACTGGTGACTGTGATCCTACACACAACTGGTGACTGTGATCCTACACACAACTGGTGACTGTGATCCTACACACAACTGGTGACTGTGATCCTACACACAACTGGTGACTGTGATCCTACACACAACTGGTGACTGTGATCCTACACACAACTGGTGACTGTGATCCTACACACAACTGGTGACTGTGATCCTACACACAACTGGTGACTGTGATCCTACACACAACTGGTGACTGTGATCCTACACACAACTGGTGACTGTGATCCTACACACAACTGGTGACTGTGATCCTACACACAACTGGTGACTGTGATCCTACACACAACTGGTGACTGTGATCCTACACACAACTGGTGACTGTGATCCTACACACAACTGGTGACTGTGATCCTACACACAACCAGTAACCGTGACCTCACACACAACTGGTTACCCTACATCTAACCTGTGACTATGACCCCAGAGCAACATAAACTGGTGGCCCCCGGTGATTGTGGCCCTACTGGAGGACGTTTGCAGGAGTTACGAGGCGAGGGTTCTCATAAAGCACTATTGCCTCGCTGCCTCCTACTGCCACTGCTCCAGTCACTACTGGTCAATGGTAATATCCCACACCAGAGAGTAAGCTACCACCACCAGTGGCTACCACTACTGCTGTGCAAGTCCTGCAGGTGGTCCTGCAGGTGAAGGTCCTACAGGAGGTATCAGAAGCAGGGAGGTCGTACATAAAACATGTGCAGCAATAAACCTGACGCCAGGGAGACATTAAGACCATAATGTCGCGCTGACGCCTTAACACGAGCGCGCGCGCACCCACCAGACTAGTATCTGCAACTAAGGGAAATAAACCATAAGGAGCTAGCTAAAAGAAATGATCATACCGACCACCGAGGAGAGAAGAAACTAGGGAGAAATTATCACAACATGAAAGATACTCAGAGAGACTAACAGGATATAATGTGAGGCTTATATGAGGGATGCAGAGGTTGTCAGACAAACCCTCCAAGGAGACTACCGTCCAATCATACAAGCGAGAAATGGTCTGGTGGTACCGACAAGATGTGGAAAAAGACACTTATGTACAGTTCAGGATATTTAAAGGAAACGTTCATTAAATGAAACGTTTCTGAGAGCTTACAGAATTTGCAGTCCGCAGTTCCTCGAGGAAGAATGTACATAACACATTCTGCAGGAAACGTGCGACATGAATTCTCAACAAGACCAACAGCAATGAAGTTGAAGAAAAGCCTCCAAGTTGCATCCTTTTACCGGTCAGCGACGCTGCAATTAACGTTTCTAAACAATTTGACAGAAAACTAGCTAAAATATCCACCAGCTCTTCAATTACTATTAGAAACCTTGTATAAAAAACAAGAATGACTCTGGCGCGAGTGCAGGAGTATACACTATACCATGTGGGGTGTGTGACAAAGTATATGTGGGGTAAACAGCCAGATCTCTGGATATTAGGATCAGGGAACACAAAGACGCTTGCAACAGTGATAACCGTAAAAACGTGTGTTCAACATAGGGACGATGTTGGACACTTCATGAAATTCAGTGAGGCTAAACGATTAAGACGGCGAAAGTGTATAGAAACTGCCCTAACTGTTGTCAGTAACACTATCAATCAAAAGTCCGGAAGTTACACTATTTCCAAACTGCTACTTGACAGGACATTACCCATTCTGGACCACCGTTGTAACATGAAGTTGACAGATCCTTCTCAAACCTAACCCGTCTCACCACAATTACCACTACTACCGCTACCCACGCCACATTCCACCCGACTCCTGCCATTATATATACTTGTTTCTTAGTTATTTCTGAATTAGGTCTGAAGATGTTTTTATTTCACAATCATACAAAAATGAAACAGAAACGTGTTAACTCTGGTAGGATTGTTGGTCTTATCTTCGTGTATCACGAACACCTAAGATGGCAGACACATCTTAAAAATTACTACTTACAGTCAGTATAGACTTTAATGCGTGTTAACAGTTCTTAATCTTGTAGTAGATCCCTCACAATTCAGGAGGCTTAGTGTGAGACCTAGCCAGGAGAGTGATGATCCTAGGACTCATAATAAACATATAACAGATATAATTGGACGCTGAACACAAAGGTGAGGCTCGGTAATGTTAGGAAATAATTTTCAGTCTTAAGTTTGTAAAATATTAAAATAGGATAAACTGTAAGATTGTGAACGAGAATCAAATTTTATAGCCAGTTTTCAAGAGTGAGTATGACATACATCAAGATGGCAGCTTCCATGCCGACCGACTGTTATTTATGTTCTGTTACCTGTAGTCAGTTTCGGGGGTTACTGTCCCCGTGGCCAAGTCTCAGACCAGACTTCCCGGTTGCTGGCCTGAGCGACCAGGCTGCTGTTTCCAACTGCACACAGACCAACGCACACACCACAGCCCAGCTGATCAGGGACTCGAGGAACTATCAAGTTCTCTCTTGAAGACATCAAGGGGTTCGTTGGCAATTTACCTTATAGAAGAAGGAAGAGTACTGAAGAGTCTTGGTCCCCTTACAGTTAATGAATTTTCTAAGTGTGCTCATCGAGCCCCTGTTTTTCATTGGAGGTATCTTGCGCCGTCTGCCAAGCCTCTTGCTTTCATATGGAGTAATTTCGGTGTACAAATTTGAACGCAATCCCTCGAAAACTGTGCAGAGATACATTATAATGTAGCTTTCTCGCCTACGTTCCAAGGAGTACATTCTGAAGGACCTCAAGCGTGACCAGTAATTCAGGTGCTTGGCCGAATTTACGCGGTCAGTGAAGGTTCTCTGTACGTTCTTCAGCTCTGCAATTTCTCCTGCCTTGGAAGCAGTTAGTACACAGCAACATATCAGTCTAAAGATAAAAATGACAGAGTTTAATCAGTGACATGGCAATGATGTTCTTTCTAGGCTGGAATATTGTAGCAGGAGAGGCGAAGCCTCCACATCCGCGTCTCAGTAAAACTTTCTGCCTTCATTCCTACACCTCCTACCTCTTGATAATAATGATAATAATTTCCTTTATCGAAGATACATTTGTGCTGCAGAGATTTCTTACCTGGTAAGCCCCTCCCTCCTCCTCCCTCCCTGCCACTCCCTCCCTCCCTCCCTGCCCCTCCTGTACGTCGCCAGTCGCCACAGTAGGATGGCAGACGTGGCCACAAGTCTGAGTGATAGCAGCAAATTGCCTGCTAAATTTAGCCACTGTTGATGGAGGTGGCGACGGCGCCCACTACAACACCTTACAACCCACGTTTGTTGTGCTCTCTCTCAGTGGAGAGAGAGAGAGAGAGAGAGAGAGAGAGAGAGAGAGAGAGAGAGAGAGAGAGAGAGAGAGAACAATATTACGTTTATGGGGAAGCACTAAAACCGTTGGGGTCATTCAGCGCCAGGGGCAATGTTAAGCAATCAGGTTCGATCCAGGGAAGGTAAAGTCCAATTCCTTGGATCAAGAGTCCCTCATCAGCATCAAGGAAGCTCACTTAAGGATGGGGAAGAGGAAAATGGTAAGAAACATGATAAACAAGAAACATTAGAGGGTCACCACGTTATTCAGTAGCGCCTCTTATGACATACTTAATGACAAGAAATGGGGTCCACCTCTAGTGCAAATTATGGGACCGAAAGCCTTTGAAAAGTGGATAAAAAGGCTTCAAGGAAAAATATTTGGAATTCTTCCTCAAGCCATTTGAATATTCCACTTCCTTTACCACCTCATCTTTTAATATTTATTTTGCCAATAGTATATTTTATTACATAATATGATACACAAGACTTAAAAGGATACACTGCTGGTACAAAGATGGCATATACAGTAAATGAGATTTGAGGGATACATTTCAAGTACATATTGTTACGTGTTTATCGCAGATTACAACGCAAAAATCTCATCTAGCTCCTCCGAGCTGGGGCGCGTACCCAGGATACAGCAGACATTACCCCTCTGAACAGCAGCGCCGAGTCGCTAGAACAGAAAACTAGCTGCTCTGGAATCCCTAGTTACCCAGATGAGTCTTTTGCCCAGCTCGTTAAGGAACTTAGATGCACTCTGTCCCTATGGGCCAAGGGTGTCTCAGCCTATGGAAGCAAACATATAATGGAGAATTTCACCATATTTTCTAGACTTTTTGGTCTCCCTGAAGCTGGTAGCTGCCCCTCCTTCATCCCTGGAATATTGGAGATAGGTATCAGCCAATGTGGACTCACATGTGTAGTCCCCACACCACCTGCTTACGGTCTGTCCAGGCTTAAAGGGTTATACCATCTGGACGCTTTTGGTTACCATTAGATCTGCATAGTTGTGGTGGCTCCCTTATTGCTGGGCATCTGCCTGTTGTGAGGTTCCTCTTGATGATGTTGTCAACCTCTTCATGCCTTGCAATCTTTCCCTCAGATCTACGGCAAACAAGACCATAGTATCCGAATCGGTCTGCCGAGTCACTGCCTCAAATACATCTGTATTTGGCGAGAATAGAGGCGAAGGGCAACGCCAATGAGGATCGTCTGTAGGTCGAGAAATGTGTCAAGGAGTTGGGAACAGCCAACAGGAAGTTCCTGCATGAGGAGCTCTCACTGCTAGGAGGCGGGCTCTATCTTTCCCTGACACACTCTGAAGCATTGTTGAAGCTATATTTTCCACTACTGAGCCATCCCAGTGTGACTGTAATTGTTGGGGGGAGCAGGTCTGGTTTGAGAGCCCATTAGATTATCCCACAGCGTGGCTCTGTCAACGAACTTTTGGTCATGAACTCCAACATTATCCTTAAGGTGTTCAGGGAGAATCGCCGCTACAAGTCCACTGGATGCAACAAATGAGAACAGGAAAGCAGGTAGTGCATCTGTGATGACTTGCGGACACCACTGCTTCCTAGTCTGCCTGGAAGTGTAGCCCGTAAAAATATGCCTCAGGATACTGTCGTATTTATACAGTATAGGGTTATCATATGAGGGTGCACATCTTAGGAAATATGTTAACCTGGGCAGACTCCAGCACTTTGTGAGAAGGTACAAGGCATCGTGGGTGTCAAGGTTGCCTATCCATTGTTCTATCCTCCTCAACTCGTCCAGTTTCTTCCTGAGAATTGAGTCAATGGCATCAGTTACCAGAGGTGCTCCAAGCAAGATGCTGTTTGTGGGGGCAATGACTGATGCACCTGGCAGTCTTGATCTCACTGCATCGATCACTTATTGACTCACTGAAAGGATTTCACATTTAGATGGATTCAGGATGAGTCCCATTTCCTGTCCCCGTGTCATCACCTGGTCAAGATCCAGAAGGGACTCCTTTGTACCTGCCAGTGTGTCATCATCCAGGAACCAAAAGTTTGGCTCACTGGTCAGCCTGACAGCGATTTCCCTAACCGCTATACAAAAGAGAAACTGATGACATGATTTCATGCTCTCCAAACAAGAGTATTATTCCTTGCTGTATCCTGAAGACCGCTCTTTGAATAGAACCAGCAGCTGGGAACAGGCCCGCATTGCCCTATTCTGAGAAAACTTCCCTCACTCCTTCAGTTGCAGCCTTGCAACATTACTATATATATATATATATATATATATATATATATATATATATATATATATATATATATATATATATATGCGCAAAAAATCGCAGGAAGAAGTCGCGGGGGATATAAATCTTTAGCTCAAGTACTTTCACACTTCTCAGTGCGTCATCAGGAGCTATGCAATGTTGCAAGGCTGCAACTGAAGAAGTGAGGGGAAGTTTTCTCAGAATATGGCAGTGCGGGCCTGTTCCCAGCTGCTGGCTCTATTCAAAGAGCAGTCTTCAAGAACTATTCAATACATAAACACTCAGCCAATACCGTATCCGCTAGCTCACCCCTCGCTTAAAGAAAGACACTAAATTTCCATTAATTTGACCCATTGTCCAAAGGGTTTCAGGGCCAGCATATGCATGGAGCCTCACACTTGATCAAACATGCTCAGAAAGTTAGTCTTGGACCTGCACCTAACGACCCTGAAACGTACTATTAAAGTAGATATGATTACGATATACATCGTGTGGGCTAAAAGCCCACACGATGTTAGTATTTTCTCAGTATCAAGGATAGAGACCCGGACTGAACTAGATGTAGAACTGATGAAGGTAAACTACACACATACACACACACACACACACACACACACACACACACGGACAGGCTGCAAGCCTGGTCCAGCAATTGGCTCCTGGAGTTCAACCCCACCAAGTGCAAAGTCATGAAGATTGGGGATGGGCAAAGAAGACCGCAGACGGAGTACAGTCTAGGGGGCCAGAGACTACAAACCTCAATCAAGGAAAAAGATCTTGGGGTGAGTATAACACCAGGCACATCTCCTGAGGCGCACATCAACCAAATAACTGGCTGCAGCATATGGGCGCCTAGCTAACCTAAGAACAGCATTCCGACATCTTAATAAAGAATCGTTCAGGACCCTGTACACTGTGTACGTTAGGCCCATACTGGAGTATGCAGCACCAGTTTGGAACCCACATCTAGCCAAGCACGTAAAGAAGCTAGAGAAAGTGCAAAGGTTTGCAACAAGACTAGTCCCGGAGCTAAGGGGTATGTCCTACGAGGAGAGGTTAAGGGAAATCGACCTGACGACACAGGAGGACAGGAGAGATAGGGAAGACATGATAACGACATATAAGATACTGAGAGGAATAGACAAGGTGGACAGAGACAGAATGTTCCAGAGATGGGACACAGCAACAAGGGGACACAGTTGGAAGTTGAAGACTCAAATGAATCACAGGGATGT
Organism: Cherax destructor; assembly: GCA_009830355.1. Taxonomy (NCBI): domain Eukaryota; kingdom Metazoa; phylum Arthropoda; class Malacostraca; order Decapoda; family Parastacidae; genus Cherax; species Cherax destructor. The sequence goes on along the minus strand of WNWK01001938.1, from coordinate 92,757 downwards.
TAGGAAGTATTCCTTCAGTCACAGAGTGGTCGGGAAGTGGAATAGCTTGGGAAGCGATGTGGTGGAGGCAGGTTCTATACATAACTTTAATGAGAGGTATGATAAAGGTCATGGAGCAGGGAGCGTGACCCAGTAGCGGCCAGTGAAGAGGCGGGGCCAGGAGCTATGAATCGACCCCTGCAACCACAACTAGGTGAGTACACACACACACCTTTAAGAGTAAGGATGATAGGAGCTCAAGAAGCCAGAAACCAGTA
>WNWK01001938.1:70000-87500 GCA_009830355.1 Cherax destructor | reverse complement strand
TATGAGTGAGGTGAAAGTGTTGAATGATGATTTTCTTTCTTTTTGGGTCACCCTGCCTCGGTGGGATACGGCCGACTTGTTGAATATATATATATATATATATATATATATATATATATATATATATATATATATATATATATATATATATATATATATATATACATATGTAGTATACCGTCTGTGTCCATGCATTTTTTGTAACGGCTTGACAAAGCTCCTGGAGAGCGAAACGTTGCCACAATAAAATGTCACATTAGTTGCATTTGTGTCCTTTTACCTAAATGTTTTTGTTTCATTGTCTTACTTTGCTTAAGAAATTTAATAAAACGTGATTTTTTTTGTATATGTGCAATACCATCACATAAATTGTGTTGTCAACGTGTACAAGTCATGTACTGTCAGTTAATAACTGATTTAAAAAAAATTGTTTTATTACTTTGTTTATATTTAAATAAAATTTGACGGTTTTTTTTCCAAGCCAAAATTGTGACTTATTTTATGAGCTTTTTTCCGGACACCACTTTTAGCACGTTATTTACATCCCCTTTATTTATTCCCGTTTTCCATTTATACACCTCAATCATATCCTCCCTAATTCTTCGCCTTTCTAGAGAGTGCAGATTCAGGGCCCTCAGTCTATCCTCATAGGGAAGATTTCTGATACATGGGATCAACTTTGTCATCCTCCTTTGTACGTTTTCCAGCGCATTTATATCCATTCTGTAATACGGTGACCAGAAATGTGCAGCATAATCTAAATGAGGCCTAACCAAAGATATATAGAGTTGAAAAATAACCTTAGGACTCCTGTTATTTATACTTGTTGGTATGAACCCAAAAATTCTATTCGCTTTGTGAACATTTACGTACTGCTGTCTTGGTTTTAGATTACTTCTAACCAGAACTTCTAAATATTTTTCGCAATCAGTGATATTAAGATCTATATTATTTAGTTTAAGTATCATGGTTATTTTCCTTTCCAACACACACAACTTTGCATTTATCTACATTAAACTGCATCTGCCACTTCTCCGACCACTGAATCAGTCTATTCCGATCTTCTTCCAGTGCTCTAGTGTCCTCGTCAGAATTCGACGGCCTATTATCGTGTCGTCGGCAAACTTGCTTATGTCGCTATTTATTCCCTCGTCTATGTCGTTTATGTAAATTATGAACAACAAAGGGTCCACTACTGACCCCTGTGGAACACCGCTTGTGACGCGAAACCACTCCGATTTCTCCCCGTTTATACAAAGTCTCTATTGCCTATCTGTCAATCACACCTTCATCCAGGGGAAAAAAAATTCCTATTCCGCGAGCCTCTACTTTCCTCAATAACCTCCGATGTGGAACTCTATCAAAAGCCTTACTGAAGTCCCTACACACAGTATCATATTCATAGGCAACAGTTAGGCATCTTTAATCCGAAACTTTTCGCCTACACAGTAGGCTTCTTCAGTCGAATACAGAAAGTAAGCAGGAGCAGTAGAGATGTAAAGACAATGTAATCAGTCCATCACCCTTGAAGATGTAGATTTGAGGTTGTCAGTCCCTCAGCTTGGAGAAGAGTTCTGTTCCATAGTCTGAAACAATGTGAAGATCAAGCGACAGTGTGGAGTAGAAGAAAGAATGCAATGTAAATTAATGGTTCAGAGAACCGACAAGTTGGTAAATTAGACACATATGCAACACTTGGGTATCTTTATTGAGGAAACGTTTCGCCACACAGTGGCTTCATCAGTCCATACAAAGAAGAATCGTGAAGAACAGGAGTAGTTTGAGGTGGTCAGTCCCTCAACCTTGAGTCGATGTTGTCAGTCCATCAATCTTGAACAGAATACAGCATATGTGCTAGGAAGCAGCTTATATACCGTAGGCAGGAGAGGTGCAGAAGTCGTAGGTGGTGTCACATTTGTACAAGAGTGGTATACAATACCGACATTTGACTAATGTGGAAGTAGGTCGTGCCCAAGGGTTGGGCAAGTGAAGAATTCCCAGTACAGTGGTACCCCGGTTTACGATATTTTTTCATTCCAGAATGCTGTTCAAGTGCCATTACCAAACGAATTTATCTCCTTAAGAAAAGTTGTAAAATAGACTAGTCCTTTTAGACCCCCAAAATTACACTTACAAAAGCATTTAAAAAAATAAACTTACATAAAAGGGTGAGTTTGGGGACCATCGTAAACCGGGGTACCACTGTATTAAGATACGAAGATGTTGCTGTGTCAGACAGGATGTAAATGAATGGTTCAGAGAACCGACAAGTTGATAAATATGTGTCTAATTTATCAAAGAATGCAATCACTGAGAGGTCACGTCCTTCTCAGAGCCAACCATTCCCACTTGAAAAAGTTGTCCAAGGTATTTTCTCTTCTGTACATGATCTACCTCAAATACCTTAGCGAAAGAAATTAGTAAATTCGTAAGGCAGAACACCCCTTTGTAAAACTGTGCTGAGATTCATTAATCAATTTATGTCTTTCAATGTGGCTACCAACAGCCTCGGCAATTATTGATTCCATAAATTTTCCCAGAATGGAGAGTGGGCTTATTGGTCTAGAGTTCGAAGCTAAGGAATAAGCATTAAAGAGCTCACGCAGCCAGTAGTGAAACCAGTAGTGGTCAGTGTAGACGCGGGGCAAGGAGCTGAGACTCGACCTGTGCTACAATAATTATGTAAGTACAATTAGGTGTGAGAGCACGCACGCACGCACGCACGCACGCACGCACGCACCACACACACACACACACACACACACACACACACACACACACACACACACACACACACACTTACATGTATAGTGTGCAAAGTCCTGGAGAAAATCATCAGGAAAAGAATGGTGGAACACCTTGAGCGGAACAGGATAATAAACGCCAGACAGCATGGATTCCGGGAAGGCAAATCCTGTGTAACAAACCTCCTAGAGTTCTATGATAAAGTAACAGAGGTAAGGCAGGAGAGAGAAGGGTGGGTTGATTGCATTTTCCTGGACTGCAGGAAGGCCTTCGACACAGTTCCTCACATGAGATTAGTAAAGAAGTTGGAAGAACAAGCAGGTATAACAGGAAGGGCACTGGAATGGATCAGGAATACCTCAAAGGGAGGCAACAACGGGTCATGGTGCGTGGTGAGGTATCACAGTGGGCGCCTGTGACGAGTGGTGTACCGCAGGGGTCAGTCCTAGGACCAGTGTTATTCCTGGTTTATGTAAATGACATGACGGATGGGATAGACTCAGAAGTGTCTCTATTCGCGGATGATGTGAAAATAATGAGGAGAATCACATCAGAAGAGGACCAGGCAGGGCTGCAAACAGACCTGGACAAGCTCGACATCTGGTCTAGCAGTTGGCTTCTCGAATTCAATCCCTCCAAATGCAAAGTCATGAGGATCGGAGAAGGGCAAAGAAGACCGCTGACAGAGTACAAGCTAGGCGGACAAAGGCTACAAACCTCGGCAAAGGAGAAAGACCTTGGAGTGAGTATAACGCCTAGCACGTCTCCGGAGGCACACATCAACCAGATAACTGCGGCAGCATATGGGCGTCTGGCAAACCTTAGATTAGCGTTCCGTTACCTTAACAAGGAATCGTTCAAGACACTGTATACCGTGTACGTCAGGCCCATACTAGAATATGCAGCACCAGTCTGGAACCCACACCTGGTCAAGCACGTAAGGAAACTAGAGAAAGTGCAAAGGTTTGCGACAAGGTTAGTTCCACAACTCAGGGGTCTGTCTTATGAAGAAAGGTTGAGGGAAATAGGACTAACAACACTGGAGGAAAGAAGGGTCAGAGGAGACATGATAACGACATACAAAATACTGCGGGAATTGACAAGGTAGATAGTGACAGGTTGTTTCAGAGAGGGAACACAGATACAAGGGGACACAACTGGAAGCTGAAGACTCAGATGAGTCAAAGGGATGTCAGGAAACACTTCTTCAGCCACAGAGTAGTCAGGAAGTGGAATGGACTAGAGAAAGATATAGTGGAGGCAGGAACCATACATAGTTTTAAGACAAGGTATGATAAAGCTCATGGAGCAGGGAGAGCAGAGACCCAGTAGCAGACAGCGAAGAGGCGGGGCCAGGAGCTGAGACTCGACCCTGCAACCACAATTAGGTGAGTACAATTAGGTGAGTACACGAAAGGCGCTGTAGTTTCCACTGATGACAAACTCACATAACACATATTGGTAACTAGGTCAAATTTAATTAAGTTCAAAGACTTTTTTACACAAATCTGATACAACTTGCATGTGTTTGGCAAAATTAATTTTGTTTACACCTCTAATCGTGTTATTATAATTCTCTTGAAATCAATGTTCATCAGTAATCAACATAGGTAGGCAGTGGACCATACAACTCCCTTCTCACCACCACGTCCTCTTCCTCCACCACCACCACCACGTCCTCTTCCTCCACCACCACCACCACGTCCTCTTCCTCCACCACCACCACCACGTCCTCTTCCTCCACCACCACCACCACGTCCTCTTCCTCTACCACCACCACCACGTCCTCTTCCTCCACCACCACCACCACGTCCTCTTCCCCCACCACCACCACCACGTCCTCTTCCTCCACCACCACGTCCTCTTCCTCCACCACCACCACCACCGTCCTCTTTCTTCACCACCACCACCACCGTCCTCTTTCTCCACCACCACCACCACCGTCCTCTTTCTCCACCACCACCACCACGTCCTCTTAATCCACCACTACCACCGTCCTCTTCCTCCACCACCACCACCACGTCCTCTTCCTCCACCACCACGTCCTCTTCCTCCACCACAAGGTCCTCTTCCTCCACAAGATCCTTCTCCACCACGTCCTCTTCACCACCACGTCTGTTTTCTCCACGTTCTCTTCCTCCACCACCACGTCCTCTTCCTCCATCACCACCCACTTCCTTCAGCTCCGCTTCCTCCTCTACCACCACCTCTTCACTCCGTCTTCCCCTCCTTACTCCGTGACAAGCTGGAGACAATTAGAGCCACCCCACAAAGCTCCATTCTTCCGTCTCCGCCTACCCCTAGCGCTTGTCCATCATGCCTCTGCCTTCCCCTCCACCAACTTGTCAAGCCCTCCCCTCCCCTCCAGCCTTCGTGCTGTGCCTCCGTCTTGACCTCAAAACTTTCCCTCCCTGACGTGACCTTTGGATGATAGCCCTGCGCCCTCACTCACACTTCCTGCACCCACTGTACATGGTCTGTCTCTACCTGGATGTTCCGGGAGTCAACACCCTGGCGACCCAGTCATTGACCAGGCATCCCGTGGTTCAGGGCCTGATCAACCAGGCTGTTACTGCTGGCCGCACGTAGTCCAACGTACGAATCGGGTACTGACTTCAGGTATCAGTCCAGATCCCTCTTGAAGACAGCCAGGGATCTATTGGTAATTACCCTTATGCCTGGTGGGAGGCTGTTGAACAGTCTTGGGCCCCGAATACTTACTGTGTTATCTATTAGCGTACTCATGACCCCTACTTTTCATTGGGAATGTTGTACCGTTTGCCTATTATTTTTCTTTCGTAAGGAGTGATTTCTGTGTGCAGATTTGGGACCAGTCTCTCAAGGATTTTCCAGGTGTAGATTATGGTGTATCTCTCTCGCCTGCGCTCCAGTGAGTACAGGTCAAGTGATTACATTCCAAACGTTCCCAGCAATTAAGGTGATTGTCGGAAATTATATGTGCAGTAAAGGTTCTCTATACATTCTCTAGATCTGCGATTTCACCTGCCTTGAATGAAGCTGTTAGTGTAAAGCAGTATCCACCCTAGAGAGATCAAGTGCTTTAAAAAGGATCACTGGAATGGCATCCCTTGTTTCGAAGGTTCTCATTATCCATCCTATCAATTTCCTTGTAGATGTGATAGTGACACTGTCGTGAACCTTGACGGTGAGATCCTCTGACATTAAGACTCCCAGGTCCTTCACACTTCCTGCACCCACTGTTCATGGTCTTCCTGCACCCACTGTTCATGGTTTTCCTGCACCCACTGTTCATGGTCTTCCTGCACCCACTGTTCATGGTCTCCTGCACCCACTGTTCATGGTCTTCACCACCCACTGTTCATGGTCTTCACCCCACTGTTCATGGTCTTCCTCACACAGTGTTCATGGTCTTCCTCACCTTGCTTTTACTTTCCACTCCCTACATGCTTCTAGTGCATTATTTACCAATGTTTCGTTCCACTGTTATTTGGTCTTCCCTCTCGATTCTAAGCTGATGTTAGCACCCTTTCTCTCATCTCTACTTTATCACTCCTTTCCTGATCCCTTTGCTAGCAGCATTACTTGCTTTCTCCCCCTCTCCTCTCCTCCCTCCCTCTCTCCTCTCTCTCTCTCTCTCTCTCTCTCTCTCTCTCAGCAACCCCCAATGAAAATTGCATCATTTCGCAGATAATTCGCCACGTTAACTATTTTACCCTGGGCAGTTATGAGTCCAAGGTTAACTGGTGGGCGCGGCAGAGTTAGTGTCTATTTTAAGCTAGCTTTTAACTACATTCTCACCAGCTTGTGATTGAATTGGGAATGTTTTAGCTAGTATGTTTGATGTTAGCTGCACACCCACCCATCTCTCCCACTACCAGCAGGAGTCTGTGATAGTTACTCTAGTGCCCGTCAACTACTTGAAGTCACGATACACCGACTCTATTATTATACTTAGTCAAAGCCCTAAACCCGGAGGAGTCATACAGCTCCAGAGGAATGAGCGAATCTGGTTCGAGCCAAGGAAGGGGAGGATAGGTTCAACTACCTGGATCAAGAACCCCTCTCGAATTCATCGTGGTTGAAACAAATCAAGCTAACAAATTTTATGTATTGTCTGCTCAGAGTGTTAGTTTTACTCTGCTCACACCTCTACTTCCTCCTTTCTCCCTCCATCACACACACATACTAACCCGTCCTTACTATCTACCTTCCCTTCCTTATATCTTGCTTCCTTCCATCCAGCCACACACCTGAAGCTTACCTAGAGTCACTTCCGGAGGTCACCGCCCTTGTGCCCTGGTCTGGTTGTTGGTTGTATGCACCACAGCACTCTGATTGGGAACTTATTTGAGGGACCTGACGAGTTTCCTCTTAAAGACAGCCAGGGGTCTATTAGTAACCCCCTCATACATGAAGGGAAGATGCTGAATAGTCGTGGTCCCTGTACTTTTCATCGGAGGTATGTTGCACCGTCTGCCAAGACTCTTGAGTTCAAAAGTAATTTCGGTGTGCAGGTTTGGGACTAATCCCTCCATTATTTTACAGGTGTAGATTATGATGTAACTTTCTCGCCTACGTTGTAAGGAGTACAGTTCTAGGGGCTTCAAGCACTCCCAGTAATTTAGGTGCTTGATTGAGTCTATACGAGCTGTGAAGGTTTTCTGTACATTATCCAGCTCAGCAATTTCGCCAGCCTTGAAGCTGACCCCTTAGAACACAGCAATATTCCTGCCCAGAGAGAAGAAATCCCCTGAAGCGTATCATCTTTGGTTGGCATCTCTTGTTTTGCAAGTTCTGGTTATCCAGACTATCATTCCTCATGCAGTTACGATAATGGCATTGTTGTGCTCCTGGATCTTCAAATATTATCACTCCCATGTCTCTCATGTTAGACTTACGCTTTGTTGAGTGGTTCGACTTTGTCTTTTACTCCAATCTTCTTATTATTTCCTAAGGGGGAAGAGCTTGTAATGAAAAAAAAAAAAATAGAAAAAATAAGAAAAATTTCCTTACTGAAAATTAGTGCATAAATCTGCCCACATTTGGGTGCAATCCAGTTGTTTATAAAAACAATTCTAAGTATTTTATATCAATTTTATAATTATATTCGATGTCATTAAAATGAGACAATGTCATATTGTATTATTTTTTATTTTTTTCCGAATATTATTAGTATTGTATCAGTTTTTATAAAATACACTATATGGCATCTTTTGTGAAGGTAGTAACCCTTCTTCTAATATCCCAGAGATAACATGTGTGCTCACGCTCCTCACTCATTTCACATCCGTAGATTTTATAGAAATATATATACCTGGAGAGGATTTCGGGGGTCAACGCCCCCTCGGCCCGGTCTGTGATCAGGCCTCGCGGTGGATCAGGGTCTGATCAACCAGGCTGTTACTGCTGGCCGTACGTAAACTGACGTACGAACCACAACCCGGCTGGTCAGGTACTGACTTTAGGTGCCTGTCCAGCGCCTTCTTGGAGACAGCCAGAGGTCTTTTGGTAATCCCCCTTATGCATGATGGGAGGCAGTTGAACAGTCTTGGGCCCCTGATACTTACTGTGTTATTTCTTAGGGTGCTCGTAACGCCCCTGCTTTTCATGGGAGGGGGTCCACCGCCTGCCAAGCCTTTTACTTTCGTAGGGAGTGATTTTCTTGTGCAAATTTGGTACTAATCCCTCTAGAATTTTCCAGGTGTATATTATATTTCCCGCTTGCGTTCCAGGGAATACAAGTCAAGGAACTTTAACTGTTCCTAGTAATTTAGGTGTTTTATCGTACTTGTGTGTACCTTGAAGGCTCTCTGTATACTCTCCAGGTCACCAATTTCACCTGTCTTGAAAGGCGCCGTTAGTGCACAGCAATATTCCAGCCTAGAGAGAACAAGCGACTTGAAGAGAATCATGGGCTTTGCGTCCCTAGTTTTGAAAGTTCTCGTTATCCATCCCATCATTTTTCTAGCAGATGTGGTGAATACATTGTTGTGATCTTTGAAAGTGAGATCCTCTGACATTATCACTTCCAGGTCCTTCACATTAGTTTTTCGCTCTATTGTGTGGTTTGAATTTGTTTTATATTCCGATAAACTTTTAATTTCCTCAAGTTCTCCATATTGGAGTAATTGAAATTTATCTTCATTGGACTTCATATTGTTTTCTGCGGCCCAGTTAAAGATTTGGTTGATGTCCGCTTGAAGTCTTGCAGTGTCTTCGAGAGAGGACACTGTCATGCAAACTCGGGTGTCATCCGCAAAGGAAGACACGGTGCTGTGGCTTACATCTCTATGTCAAGATATGAGGATGAAGAACAGGATGGGAGCGAGTACTGCACCTTGTGGACCAGAGCTTTTCATTGTGGCCGCCTCAGACTTTACTCTGTTTACTATTACTCTTTGTGTTCTGTTTGTTAGGAAGCTATAGATCCATCTACCAACTTTTCCCGTTATTCCTTTTTTTCACGCATTTTGTGCGCAATTACACCATGGTCATACTTGTCGAAGGCTTTCGCAAATTTTGTGTGTACTCACCTAATTGTGGTTGCTGGGGTCGATTCATAGCTCCTGGTCCCGCCTCTTCACTGTTCGCTATTGGGTCACTCACTCCCTTCTATGTGAGCTTTATCATACCTCTTTTTAAAGCTATGTATGGATCCTGGTTCCACTTCACTTTCCAGACTATTTCACTCCCTGACAACTCTGTGACTCAAGAAATACTTCCTAACATCTCTGACTCATCTGAGTCTTCAACTTCCAAATGTGACCCCTTGTTGCTGTGTCCCATCTATGGAACTTCTTATCTCTGTCCACCTTGTCGATTCCTCTCAATATTTTATATGTTGTTATCATGCCTTCCCTGTCCCTCCTGTCCTCCAGTGTCGTAGGTCAATTTTCCTTAACCTCTCCTCGTAGGACATGCCCCTTAGCTCCGGGACTAGTCTCGTTGCAGACCTTTGAACTTTCTCTAGTTTCCTGACGTGCTTGCCCAGGTGTGGGTTCCAAACTGGTGCTGCATACTCTAATATAGTGTGTGTGTGTGTGTGTGTGTGTGTGTGTGTGTGTGTGACTGTGTGTGTGTGACTGTGTGTGTGTGACTGTGTGTGTGTGTGACTGTGTGTGTGTGTGTGTGTGTGTGTGTGTGTGTGTGTGTGTGTGTGTGTGTGTGTGTGTGTGTGTGTGTGTGTGTGTGTGTGTGTGTAAAATTAACAGAACTGCGGCTTGCCCAGGACTCGATCTTGCGTTCCCATGCCCAGCCCGGTGTGAACTGAACAAAGTACACACCACTCTATCCATTGGACCCCCATTCTTAAACACAAGGCGCCCAGCAGTACTGAGAGTGTTATCCTGATGCAAGGACATTCGTGGTCATGGAGCCTCGGAGACTAATTTCAACCTCATCCTGTCTGGTGTACCAGCCTTCACAACGCAGGATCGAGTCCTGGCCAAGCCGCAGTTCTGTATGATTAATATGGTTTTTATGTTTTAAATATATATATATATATATATATATATATATATATATATATATATATATATTTATTTTTATTTTATATTTTATTAACACATCGGCCGATTCCCACCAAGGCAGGGTGGCCCGAAAAAGAAAAACTTTCATCATCATTCACTCCATCACTGTCTTGCCAGAAGGGTGCTTTACACTACAGTTATAAAACTGCAACATTAACACCCTCCTTCAGAGTGCCGGCACTGTACTTCCCATCTCCAAACTCAAGTCCGGCCTGCCGGTTTCCTGAATCCCTTCATAAATGTTACTTTGCTCACACTCCAACAGCACGTCAAGTATTAAAAACCATATGCCTCCATTCACTCCTATCAAATACGCTCACACATGCTTGCTGGAAGTCCAAGCCCTCGCACACAAAACTTCCTTTACCCCTCCCTCCAACCTTTCCTAGGCCGACCCCTACCTCGCCTTCCCTCCACTACAGATTTATACACTCTCGAAGTCACTCTGTCTCGTTCCATTCTCTCTACATGTCCAAACCACCTCAACAACCCCTCCTCAGCTCTCTGGACAATCGTTTTGGTAATCCGCACCTCCTCCTAATTTCCAAACTCCGAATTCTCTGCATTATATTCACACCACACATTGACCTCAGACATGACATCTCCACTGCCTCCAGCCTTCTCCTCGTTGCAACATTCATCACCCATGCTTCACACCCATATAAGAGCGTTGGTATAACTATACTCTCATACATTCCCTCTTTACTTCCATGGACAAGGTTCTTTGTCTCCACAGACTCCGAAGTGCTCCACTCACCCTTTTCCCTCATCAATTCTATGATTCACCTCATCCTTCATAGACCCATCCGCCGACATGTCCACTCCCAAATATCTGAATACATTCACCTCCTCCATACTCTCTCCCTCCAATCTGATATCCAATCTTTCGTCACCTATTCTTTTGTTATCCTCATCACCTTACTCTTTCCTATATTCACTTTCAATTTTCTTCTTTTACACACCCTACCAAATTCATCCACCAACCTCTGCAGCTTCTCTTCAGAATCTCCCAAAGCACAGTGTCATCAGCAAAAAGCAACTGTGACAACTCCCACTTTGTATTTGCTTCTTTATCTTTTAGCCCAACACCTCTTGCCAAGACCCTGCATTCACTTCTCTTACAACCCCATCTATAAATATATTGAACAACCACGGTGACATCACACATCCTTGTCTAAGGCCCACTTTTACTGGGAAATAGTCCCTTCCCTCCTACACACTCTAACCTGAGCCTCACTATCCTCATAAAAACTCTTCACTGCTTTCAGTAACCTTCCTCTATTCCATACACCTGCAACATCTGCCACATTGCCCCTATCTACCCTATCATACGCCTTTTCCAAATCCATAAATGCCACAAAACATCTTTACCCTTATCCAAATACTGTTCACCTATATGTTTCACTGTAAACACTTGGTCTACACACCCCTACCTTTCCTAAAGCCCCTTGTTCATCTGCTATCCTGCTTTCTGTTTTACTCTTAATTCTTTCAATAATAACTCTACCATACACTTTACCAGGTACACTCAACAGACTTATTCCCTATAATTTTTGCACTCTCTTTTGTCCCTTTGCCTTTATACAAAGGAACAATACACGCTCTCTGCCAATCCCTAGGTACCTTACCCTCTTCCATACATTTATTAAATAATAGCACCAACCACTCCAAAATTATATCCCCACCTGCTTTTAACATTTCTATCTTTATCCCATCAATCCCAGCTGCCTTACCCCTTTCATTCTACCCACTGCCTCACGAACTTCCCTACACACACAACTGGCTCTTCCACACTCCTACAAGATGTTATTCCCCCTTTGCCCTACACACGAAATACAGCTTCCTGTCTTCATCAACATTTAACAAATCCTCAAAATATTCTCTCCATCTTCCCGATACCTCTAACTCTCCATTTAATAACTCTCCTCTCCTATTTTTAACTGTCAAATCCATTTGTTCTCTAGGCTTCCTCAACTTATTAATCTCATTCCAAAACTTTTTCTTATTTTCAACAAAATTTTATATATATATATATTCTCCTTCTAGTATCGTCTTTTCAATTATTTGTGAATATAATGTCATGATTTTTGCAATCGATTAACATTCATTTGCAACAGCCTTTACCGTTTATATTTTACGTTTTTTCCCAAAAAATTAAAATACAAGATATTGATTGATATTCCCGTCATATCTTGTTGGTCAATTGCTATTTAACCTTTTAATCGTCATGTAAAGTCAACTATAACACTTTACATCTTACCAATATTGTGAACCTGATACCAGAGCGAAGCCGTATCAAAAAGTGAATTATTTTTCTTTTTATTTTTAGGCAAACTTCATGGAACTTACAGTATAGACGTTTGAACAACTTCTTAACTTAAAATAAAAATTTAATTGAAATTGGAGTATTCTTAAACAAAAAATCCTCAATGTGCCTCTCCTCCCCCGTAATCCTACCGAAACATTGTTGTCTGTAGCCCAGTGAAGACTCTCCCACTCATGTAGCCCAGTGGAAGACTCTCCCACTCATGTAGCCCAGTGGAAGACTCTCCCACTCATGTAGCCCAGTGGAAGACTCTCCCACTCATGTAGCCCAGTGAAAGACTCTCCCACTCATGTAGCCCAGTGGAAGACTCTCCCACTCATGTAGCTCAGCGGAAAACTCTCCCACTCATGTAGTGGAAGACTCGCCACCATGTGCCAGTGAAGACTCTCCCACTCATGTAGCCCAGTGGAAGACTCTCCCACTCATGTAGCCCAGTGGAAGACTCTCCCACTCATGTAGCCCAGTGGAAGACTCTCCCACTCATCTCTTTTTCACTCTCACCCACACACCAAGGTACCCTCCTTCCCTCTCTCCCTTGTACCTACACAGTAAAGCCATCTAGCTCCCCGCTGATCCATAATCAGGTTTGTCTTGAGCAGTGAGCTTCTGTGAGAAGGTGTCCCGGGTAGTGTAAGAGCATCAGCTTATTCCCAATGAATTACTGACTTTGGTTCACTGGAGTTACCTTTCCACTAGTCTCATCCTCATTGTAAACATAAAACCAGAGTAAAGTGTCTACTTGAAATACTGACGACTTGAAGCACTGAGTCCCGTCACTCTGTAAACATCACATTATTTGTAAATTACACTGAAAATACCCTGGCTATCATGTGTTATTACTCACCCCACTCATCCATTCATTGACTTCCATTCATCAACCCTCGCTCATGTATATTACTCTCCATCACACACCTGCTATATTGCACACACGCTCATATATCCTTCCTCCACACACCTGGTAAAACACACACACACACACACCCTCCCTTCACACACCTGGTAAAACACACACACACACACCCTTCCTCCACACACCTGGTAAAACACACACACACACACCCTCCACACACCTGGTAAAACACACACACACACACACCCTCCCTCCACACACCTGGTAAAATACACACACATACACACACACACACACCCTTCCTCCACACACCTGGTAAAACACACACACACACACACACCCTTCCTCCACACACCTGGTAAAACACACACACACACCCTCCCTCCACACACCTGGTAAAACACACACACACACACACACCCTTCCTCCACACCTGGTAAAACACACACACACACCCTCCTCCACACACCTGGTAAAACACACACACACAACACACACCTTCCTTCCACCACCTGGTAAAACACACACACACACTCTTCCTCCACACACCTGGTAAAACACACACACACACACCACATTCCTCCACACCGTACCTGTACACAACCCACACTAAACACACACACACCCTTCCTCCAACACCTGGTGAAACACACACACACACCCTTCCTCCACACACCTGGTAAACACACACACACACACACCACCTTCCTCCACACACCTGGTAACACACACACACACCTTCCACACACCTGGTAACACACACACACACACACACCCTTCCTCCACACACCTGGTAAACACACACACACACACACCCTTCCTCCACACACCTGGTAAAACACACACACACACACCTTCCTCCACACACCTGGTAAAACACACACACACACACACCTTCCTCCACACACCTGGTAAAACACACACACACACACACCTTCCTCCACACACTGGTAAAACACACACACACACACACCCCTTCTCCACACACCTGGTAAAACACACACACACACACACCTTCCTCCACACACCTGGTAAAAACACACACACACACCCTCCACACACCTGGTAAAACACACACACACACCCTTCCTCCACACACCTGGTAAAACACACACACACACACACACACACCCTTCCTCCACACACCTGGTAAAACACACACACACACCCTCCACACACCTGGTAAAACACACACACACACACACCCCTTCCTCCACACACCTGGTAAAACACACACACACACACACCCTTCCTCCACACACCTGGTAAAACACACACACACACACACACACCCTTCCTCCACACACCTGGTAAAACACACACACACACACACCCTTCCTCCACATACCTCACTCCACTACTGTTCCCCTACATGACCTCCACTCACACTATGAAATCACCGAGCTAATATGAGTTAATTGTGGCTATTGACAAGAGTACTGTAAAAGCTAAATCAAGCGAGAAAATATATTATATTCTAAATTTGACGACCTGAAGTGAGAAATGTGTATAATTACACACAGTATTAAGAGAAAGTGCGTCATATCAGAGGTGACTCGCTTGAGGGTTGTTAAGGAGTGTGTAGTTGAAGCAACTCAAAGTACAAGAGTGCCAACTAACGTGACTAATTATAAGGCCATCTTAAAACACTGCCTATATTTGGCTCTGGCAGTTTAGTAGTAAACATTTAAGAGAGATTATTCAGTCACGGCTAACAACTGAATTTTACATTATAGTTATTATTATCTTCGAAAAACAAGCGCTAAATCCGTATGGGTCATAAAACAACGTTACCTCAAAAAAGTTTCGAGATTTATGCGTCGCTCCGCAGTAATGATAGAGGTCTAGGGTAGTGGTAAACGGTAACAATACAAATTAAAATTAACATTAAAAAACTACTGAGAATTTATAAAAAATATATACAATATTTTTTAGAAAGACTTGACATCATAAACCCCAAGCTCTGTACCTGTAACCCCCCCCCACTCTCTCTCACACACAACCAGTGAAGAGGCGGGGCCAGGAGCTGTGAATCGACCCCTGCAACTACAATTAGGTGAGTACACACACAGTGTTTATAACAAGCCGTGTATCCCGGCTCCGCCAGGTTCACACCCGCACCCAATTTTCGTGTTCAGTGGGCGGAAATTAGCAATGCGTGGGGACGCAAATGAGCAATTAACTACACGACCCACAACCTCAGAACGAAAATAGGTAAATAAATAAAAGGGGGAGGCCATGCGAGGCGAGGTAGTGTCCTAAAATGAAAATGATGTTGCAAACGTTGTACCCTGGCCTCTACCTCCAGCACGTGTCCACAACCATGGTTATACCTTGGCCTCTACCTCCAGCACGTGTCCACAACCATGGTTGTACCCTGGCCTCTACCTCCAGCACGTGTCCACAACCATGGTTGTACCCTGGCCTCTACCTCCAGCACGTGTCCACAACCATGGTTATACCTTGGCCTCTACCTCCAGCACGTGTCCACAACCATGGTTATACCCTGGCATCTACCTCCAGCACGTGTCCACAACCATGGTTATACCCTGGCCTCTACCTCCAGCACGTGTCCACAACCATGGTTATACCCTTGCCTCTACCTCCAGCACGTGTCCACAACCATGGTTAAACCCTGACCTCTACCTCCAGCACGTGTCCACAACCATGGTTGTACCCTGACCTCTACCTCCAGCACGTGTCCACAACCATGGTTGTACCCTGACCTCTACCTCCAGCACGTGTCCACAACCATGGTTGTACCCTGACCTCTACCTCCAGCACGTGTCCACAACCATGGTTATACCCTGGCCTCTACCTCCAGCACGTGTCCACAACCATAGTTGTACCCTGACCTCTACCTCCAGCACGTGCCCACGACCATGGTTATACCCTGGCATCTACCTCCAGCACGTGTCCACAACCATGGTAATACCCTGGGCTCTACCTATAGCACGTGTCTACAACCATGGTTGTACCCTGACCTCTACCTCCAGCACGTGTCCACAACCATGGTTATACCCTGGCCTCTACCTCCAGCACGTGTCCACAACCATGGTTATACCCTGGCCTCTACCTCCAGCACGTGTCACAACCATGGTTATATCCTGACCTCTACCTCCAGCACGTGTCCACAACCATGGTTATACCCTGGCCTCTACCTCCAACACGTGTCCACAACCATGGTTATACCCTGGCCTCTACCTCCAGCACGTGTCCACAACCATGGTTATACCCTGACATCTACCTCCAGCACGTGTCCACAACCATGGTTATACCCTGGCCTCTACCTCCAGCACGTGTCCACAACCATGGTTATACCCTGGCCTCTACCTCCAGCACGTGTCCACAACCATGGTTATACCCTGACCTCTACCTCCAGCACGTGTCCACAACCATGGTTGTACCCTGACCTCTACCTCCAGCACGTGTCCACAACCATGGTTATACCCTGACCTCTACCTCCAGCACGTGTCCACAACCATGGTTGTACCCTGACCTCTACCTCCAGCACGTGTCCACAACCATGGTTATACCCTGACATCTACCTCCAGCACGTGTCCACAACCATGGTTGTACCCTGACCTCTACCTCCAGCACGTGTCCACAACCATGGTTGTACCCTGACCTCTACCTCCAGCACGTGTCCACAACCATGGTTGTACCCTGGCCTCTACCTCCAGCACGTGTCCACAACCATGGTTATACCCTGGCCTCTACCTCCAGCACGTGTCCACAACCATGGTTATACCCTGACCTCTACCTCCAGCACGTGTCCACAACCATGGTTGTACCCTGGCCTCTACCTCCAGCACGTGTCCACAACCATGGTTATACCTGACCTCTACCTCCAGCACGTGTCCACAACCATGGTTATACCTGACCTCTACCTCCAGCACGTGTCCACAACCATGGTTGTACCCTGGCCTCTACCTCCAGCACGTGTCCACAACCATGGTTGTACCCTGGCCTCTACCTCCAGCACGTGTCCACAACCATGGTTGTACCCTGGCCTCTACCTCCAGCACGTGTCCACAACCATGGTTATCCCTGACCTCTACCTCAGCA
>WNWK01001938.1:0-65000 GCA_009830355.1 Cherax destructor | reverse complement strand
GGGATGGAGTGTGGTGGGGGATGGAGTGTGGTGGAGGATGGAGTGTGGTGGAGGATGGAGTGTGGTGGAGGAGGGAGTGTGGTGGGAGATGGAGTGTGGTGGAGGATGGAGTGTTTTGGAGGATGGAGTGTGGTGGAGGAGGGAGTGTGGTGGGGGATGGAGTGTGGTGGAGGGAGTGTGGTGGAGGATGGAGTGGTGGAGGATGGAGTGGTGGAGGATGGAGTGTGGTGGAGGATGGAGTGTTGTGGAGGATGGAGTGTGGTGGAGGATGGAGTGTGGTGGAGGATGGAGTGTGGTGGAGGATGGAGTTTGGTGGAGGATGGAGTTTGGTGGAGGATGGAGTGGTGGAGGATGGAGTGTGGTGGAGGATGGAGTGTGGTGGAGGATGGAGTGTGATGGAGGATGGAGTGTGGTGGAGGATGTGTACGGTTCGTATTTCTAACGGCTGCACCACGGCTGTTCACGTGATTTCCAACCTCTGCCCATGTGATCTGGCATTAGCCAATCATAGGCCTGCCTTTTGAATGCCCCTGTGCCGTGCGAGCCTAGCAGTCAGTATCATCCGAGTAGGCCTAGCAGGCGGACACAGGCATAGGCTCTCAGCTCCCATATATCCAACGCCTCATTAAACGCTACCAAAAACCAAGCTCATCATCTGTTAATATTACCAAATCTATGAAAAGAACCCCACAACACAAATGGTGGCAGCTTGTGGGCCTAGATTTTGTGTAATCTGAGCAGATTTAACAAGAAGAGGAAGAGCCGGTGTGATTGCCTCCAGCGTCTCCCAGACCAGCGTCATACCAACCGTTACCTCACTACCCTCAGCTGTGTCGTCATCCAAGACTCTTCTGAAGCAGTGTCTCCAGTCTTCTGGCTTCTAATTGCAAGTAAACCTCCGAAGAGTTGATCTGGGTTTTGCAATTAAGCCAACAAGTAAGCCAGTTTATGGGAAGAGCCTAAGCCAGCCTAAAGTCATCCAGTGTCTCCTGCCATCCACCCAATTCTTCACTGCTGTGTGCAAGTAAGAGCATTCAGGTCCACCAGTCCAGAGAGCTAAGCCAGCCTCTTCCAGAAAGCCAGTTATACAAGTAAGCCAGTCGTTTCTTCAGCAAGCCAGTTCCTTGCAGTATTGTCTCCAATCGCTCTGTGCTACAAGTTGGACGCTTGTCAGAGTGATCTTCACCATTCCTGTGGCTTATTGTGCAAAAAGCCACCTGGGTTAGTAGTTCCAAGGCCGTGAGAATAAGTGTACTGGCCGAACGCCGTGACGTCATCGGACGTCATCCCCGCGTGCGCCACTCACCACCCACGCTGCTGTAAACAAAACAAACCACCTGCTCACACTACTCTCTACCAGCCAACATTTTGTGGTATTTTCTACCCTATCTGGGGTACCAGCAGCATTGTTTCGGCTCACATAGCAAGTCGAGAGTGTCTTCCTTCATCCCAGAGCGCCAACGTAAAAGCTTGCTGTGTGAGTTCTTCCGTGTAAGCGCATTTCTTCAAGATTGTCAGCAGTCAACGACCAGGAATATATTCTCTCCACCTATACTCGTCGTTCATTCATCATTAGACACTATTCTATTATAGACATTCGTGTGTGTGAGACATTTAAGCAGTGAATTTTCTTAGTGACATTTAAAGACCTGTGTTTCAGTTGCAAATTAATCTATATAATCTGTTACAGTTTTTTCATGTATTCCGTGTCTCATTTTATATCTATGTTCTTTGTGTAAACTCGTACACATGCAGTAAGTACTTTGTGTGCCAATTTTTATTGTTTTTGTGTGCAGTATTTGATTAATTCGTTATTATTGCAGTGTTGTGTATTAATTCCCTGTCCCTTCATTTTTCTCTCAGTGCATTCCCTTGTGTTTTTTTGCAGTGTCTGTGAATAGTTCCTTATTGTTTATGCCCCAGTGTTCCTAGTTGCATATTTCATTTTCCTGTGTTCCATTCAGTGTGTCCCATTAATTTTTGTGCCAGTATCTCACATGTTTTAGTTCAACAGACAGTTTATATTTTTGTGTCAACCTGTGCCTCATTTTTTTTAATTTTGCAGAACCTGTTTATTGAACATATTTTGTCTGAAGCAAGAACTATCTCTTTATACATACGTATTTTTACATGCAAGATCTTATTGCATAAACTATCACATTCACTGACTGAATCTTATTGTGTTGTGTATTCTGCAAAACTGTAAGTTTTTATCCTTTATTTCAGTTTGTGTATTATTGTCTTTGTGTTGATCTTATCAATAATTCCTTGAACAAATTCACTCTTAACCCTCATATGTAAAGTAATATTCATTATACTCATTTTCATTAGTTTTCTTAATTGAACTAAGAGTTAAAGTGTTCATTCTCCTTGTGCCCAGTGCAACATTGATTTTTTAATTGATGCAGTAAATTGTTTATACAATACCATACATTGATTACACTTTAAAATTATTCTCCAGTAGTGATTACTTGTTCTTGTTATTTTGCATACAGTATTGTGTATTTATTCCATTTTACTCAGTGTTATCCTGAAAAGTGCTAATAATTCAATGCAAGTTGTCAGCATCATAGTTAATTCTTCTGCCAGCAATGCATATTAAATTCTAGTGTCATTTTCTCTTAAGAAAATTTGTTTTCTAGTAATTTTCCAGTTGAATACAATTTATTGATTGTATTTCCACTTTGCATTGATTTATCATTTCTCATCTAGTAATTTTGTTTTGAATTCCAGTAGAGAGAGATCATTTTTGCAGTTAATCCATACAGTATTCATATTGCCATTTATTGCAATTTGTAAAGTAATTCCTTAAATTTTACAGTCAAAATTCAGTGAGTTTTACCTTCTTATGCAGTGTACATTAGTTGTTTTAACCCCTTTTCTGCATCTAATTCAATGACTTCTTACTTTCCAGTTTAACTAATTGTGTACTGTGAATATTTTGCCATTCTCATTTTTACCTGACTTAGTTTTGTGCAATTTTCATTGCAAGTATGCCTCACTTACCTCACAGTAGTGTAGTTAATGACGGCATTCAGTCCCCTAATGTTCCAAATGCCCTTGCTGAAATTCATGATAGTCCCTTAACGAATGCTAGACCCACCCAGCCACAGAGTCAATATAGTTTCCTTCGTGATTCTGATAGTTCCTTACCGACTGAAAGACAGTATCTAGCTCTTGAGCAATGTGTTTGTTCTCACAGCTTGTATCAGAGAGTTATAACAGTTCTGCGGAATGTGAAGTTCAAAGTCAGTCCTGATAGCTTTGTGCATTATGTATTAACGTAGCCGAGCGGTCAAGTCACTAGTAAAACTGTCACTCCTGTCTGGAATCCAGTCATAATTGCACACAGGATAGTGTACTATCCCTGTGTTGGCTCTTGTTCAAGTGGTAGTTCCTCTCCAGGGGACGCCTTGTTGAGTAAAGACTGTTTGATATGAGTTATGCCATCTCTTGTTGTCACATGCCGCCTGCAGAAAGATGTTTCTGTGGCTAGTGTTTACTAGAGTGTCTGTTGTGTTGTGTTCCAGATAGTGATATTATCCCAGTTGACAGTAAGTCCTTTGCAGAGTAAAGTGTCGTGTGTCGAGTAATTATTACCTGCAGTAAGAGATAGTGAGAGCCGTTCTCCTTTGCTCATACTTTGTGTTATTGAGCTATCTATTTTACCCGGGGAGAGTCCTTCCACTTCACCGTGCCTGTTCATTCCTTCAGTAGGAAAGTGTTCCCAGTTCTTAGTGAATATAGAAAACATATTTTAAGAGATTATTTGCATTTGCTAGCCGAGTCCTTACTAAGGCTGAACGCAATTATACAGTTACGCAAATCCAATGTAGTTGCTGATGCCTTGTCGCGTCATGTCAGTGTAGTAACTGCCGATCCTCCATTTAGTGCTGAGGATGTAAAGACTGCTCAAAGAACAGACCCCTTGTGATCTGGTGTGGTTCGATTCCTGCTCCAGGAAGACCTTATTCTCTCTGTGAAGCCACCAGCACCCATTAGTGACTTTGTCATGCACCAAGAATTACTGTATCGCTCTACCGAGTTGGGTAATCCTAGTAGAAGAGTATACCAGTTAGTAATTCCACAGTCACTAGTGAAAGTAGCCTTGCAGCTAGTTCACGATGTACCAGATGTTGCACATCCTGGTATGGATCGTTCTGTGAAACAAGCCAGATTGAAATACTTTTGGCCTCGTATGTCTACCGATATTACTGAGTATGTCAAGAAGTATAGTGTCTGTATGAAACATAAAGGTAATGTCACGGGTCCTAATCAAATCCAGATCTTTCCTACTACTAGTGAGCCATGGGAAAGAGTTGCACTAGATCTGTTGACCAACTTCCAATGTTCCCTCAGTGGAAACAAACATCTGTGTGTGATGGTCGATCACTTTACCAGATATTGTGAGTTAGTTCCTATCCCAGATAAGACTGCCAAAACAGTAGCAAAAGCATTCAAGGAACGTATAATCTGCAGACATACCACTCCTAAGTCCCTCATAACAGATAATGGAGGTGAATTTTGTAATGAGATCCTAGAAAACTTGTGTACACTATACAAGATTACAAAATCAACCATTGTTCCCACCATCCTGCCAGTAATGGGTTAGCAGAAAGAACTAATAAGAAAGTCCTTGACGTTTTGAGAGCTACCATCAATCCCAATAGTGTAACCTGGGATGAAGTCATTCCTGATGTTCAATGTGCCATAAATTCTGCCTTTAACGCTTCAATAGGTGATACCCCTCATTATGCACTGTACGGTGTCGATAAGCGTTTGCCTTATGAGCTGTTATATTCCAATCCGAAACCGACTTACAATCCAGATGATTTCGTAGCAGTTCGTACCAGTCAAGCTCAAAGTGTTTTCAGACGAATTCGTGAAACACTTCATAAGTCAACAGCAGAATTTACTAGAGTAACTAATACTAAAGCCAAACCGACTAAAGTTCAAGTAGGGTCCAGAGTCATGTTGTTTAACTTTAACAAAACTTCAGCAATGACAAAACTCGATCAAAAGTTCGTTGGTCCTTATAGAGTAGTCGAACATATTAATGGCAACAAGTATAAAGTTAGAGAAATTAGTACGGGTCAGTTTAAAGAATCGCATTTAGATCATATGAAGTTAGTGTGCGATGATGATGACGAAGTCCCTGACACCCCTGACAATCAGATAAGTGAGACAGAATCTGATATTTCTCCTGTTGCTGTTCCCTCTACCTCTAATGATCAGTCAGATCAACCTGAATGTCGTTATTCCCTACGTACACGACAAGTGTTAATTAATCCTCAAGTATCATTTGTAGATACCAGTGTAGATCCTCCTCAATTAGAAGTTGAGTTACCTATTGTAACAGAGTTTGATCCACCCAGAGATGATAATTATACAGCCTATATCAATCTCACCCTAGCAGAGTTGGGGTTAAATGTAAATAACCTGTATAGATAAATATGTAGTAAGCGTTTAACTGTGTGTTATAATATCTACTTAGTATTACTCAAATTTTTTTTTTGTGTTCACGTTCTCTCCGAGTTCTGAGAATTAACAGTATAGATTTGAGTGCACCAGATCTATCTTGTCTGTTAATCACTACCTTCTTGTAAATATATATTTCCTCAGAATTCGTAGATCACATGAAGACAGTTCGATCGAACAAATTATTTTTTTTATCTCTTTTATCATGATTTTCTTGAATGAGCTCATTTAGATAATTCCTATGTATCATGATGCATCATATAGTAATGTAGATTGTTCTATCAAGATAACATCCATGTGAAGTATAATGTTAACTGTTGTGTACTTTGACATTGTATAGAATCAGCTGAGAGTGGTTGCCTGTTGTCCTTAGTTTGTATAGTTGTATGTCGAGACGCCATACGTAGCATGCCCGAGCTGTACGGTTCGTATTTCTAACGGCTGCACCACGGCTGTTCACGTGATTTCCAACCTCTGCCCATGTGATCTGGCATTAGCCAATCATAGGCCTGCCTTTTGAATGCCCCTGTGCCGTGCGAGCCTAGCAGTCAGTATCATCCAAGTAGGCCTAGCAGGCGGACACAGGCATAGGCTCTCAGCTCCCATATATCCAACGCCTCATTAAACGCTACCAAAAACCAAGCTCATCCTCTGTTAATATTACCAAATCTATGAAAAGAACCCCACAACACAGATGGAGTGTGGTGGAGGATGGAGTGTGGTGGAGGATGGAGTGTGGTGGAGGATGGAGTGTGGTGGAGGATGGAGTGTGGTGGAGGATGGAGTGTGGTGGAGGATGGAGGTAGTGGAGGATGGAGGTGGTGGAGGATGGAGTGTGGTGGAGGATGGAGTGTGGATGGAGTGGAGGATGGAGTGTGGAGGATGGAGTGTGGGGAGGATGGAGTGTGGAGGATGGAGTGTGGAGGATGGAGTGTGGAGGATGGAGTGTGGAGGATGGAGTGTGGAGGATGGAGTGTGGAGGATGGAGTGTGGAGGATGGAGGTGGTGGGATGGAGTGGAGGATGAGTGGTGGGGATGGAGTGTGGTGGAGGATGGAGTGTGGTGGAGGATGGAGTGTGGTGGGGAATGGAGTGTGGTGGGGAATGGAGTGGTGGAATGGAGTGGTGGGAATGGAGTGTGGTGGAGGATGGAGTGTGGTGGGGAATGGAGGTGGTGGAGGATGGAGGTGGTGGGATGGATGTGGTGGGGAATGGAGGTGGTGGGGAATGGAGTGTGGTGGGGAATGGAGTGTGGTGGAGGATGGAGTGTGGTGGAGGATGGAGTGTGGTGGAGGATGGAGTGTGGTGGAGGATGGAGTGTGGTGGAGGATGGAGTGTGGTGGAGGATGGAGTGTGTGGAAATGGAGTGGGTGGAGGCTGGAGTGTGGTGAGGATGGAGTGTGGTGGAGGATGGAGTGTGGTGGAGTATGGAGTGTGGTGGAGGATGGAGTGTGGTGGAGGATAAAGTGTGGTGGAGGATGGAGTGTGGTGAAGGATGGAGTGTGGTGGAGGATGGAGTGTGGTGGAGGATGGAGTGTGGTGGAGGATGGAGTGTGGTGGAGGATGGAGTGTGGTGGAGGATGGAGTGTGGTGGAGGATGGAGTGTGGTGGAGGATGGAGTGTGGTGGAGGATGGAGTGTGGTGGAGGATGGAGTGTGGTGGGGGATGGAGTGTGGTGGAGGATGGAGTGTGGTGGAGGATGGAGTGTGGTGGGGAATGGAGTGTGGTGGGAATGAAGTGTGGTGGGAATGAAGTGTGGTGGGAATGGAGTGTGGTGGGAATGGAGTGTGGTGGAGGATGGAGTGTGGTGGGAATGGAGTGTGGTGGAGGATGGAGTGTGGTGGGGAATGGAGTGTGGTGGGGAATGGAGTGTGGTGGGGAATGGAGTGTGGTGGGGAATAGTGTGTGGTGGAGGATGGAGTGTGGTGGAGGATGGAGTGTGGTGGAGGATGGAGTGTGGTGGAGGATGGAGTGTGGTGGAGGATGGAGTGTGGTGGAGGATGGAGTGTGGTGGGGAATGGAGTGTGGTGGGGAATGGAGTGTGGTGGAGGATGGAGTGTGGTGGGGAATGGAGTGTGGTGGGGAATGGAGTGTGGTGGGGAATGGAGTGTGGTGGGGAATGGAGTGTGGTGGGGAATGGAGTGTGGTGGGGAATGGAGTGTGGTGGAGGATGGAGTGTGGTGGAGGATGGAGTGTGGTGGAGTATGGAGTGTGGTGGAGGATGGAGTGTGGTGGGAGTGGTGTTGCTCCTCCACGGGTGATGGACAGTGAACTCTGGTTCTACACTTGCTCTTTAACCTGGTGATGCTGAAGTACTGTGTAGGGACGGTGGGGCGTAGGGTCGGTGGGACGTAGGGACGGTGGGGCGTAGGACGGTGGGGGTAGGGTCGGTGGGCGTAGGGCGGTGGGGCGTAGGGCGGTGGGGGTAGGGACGGTGGGGGTAGGGCGGTGGGCGTAGGGACGGTGGGACGTAGGGACGGTGGGGCGTAGGGACGGTGGGGGTAGGGTCGGTGGGGCGATGGGTCGGTAGGGCGTAGGGTCGGTGGGGCGTAGGGACGGTGGGGCGTAGGGTCGGTGGGGCGTAGGGTCGGTGGGGCGTAGGGACGGTGGGGCGTAGGGACGGTGGGGCGTAGGGACGGTGGGGCGTAGGGACGGTGGGGCGTAGGGACGGTGGGGCGTAGGACGGTGGGGCGTAGGGACAGTGGGGCGTAGGGACGGTGGGGCGTAGGGACGGTGGGGCGTAGGGACGGATGGACTGATGAAGCCACTGTGTGGCGAAAGGTTTCTTCAATAAAGATTCCCATATGTTCCATAAGTGTCTCAAGTCTTCAGCTTCTCATCATACAAACGGGATATTACCAATAGACCCCTGGCAGTCTTCAAAAGGGAACTGGACAGATACCTAAAGTCAGTGCCCAATTAGTCGGGTCGTAGATCGTATGTTGGACTGCATGCGGCCAGCAGTAACAGCCTGTTTTATCAGGCCCTGATCCACCGGGAGGCCTGGTCGAGGGCCAGGCCTTCCGGTAACACTCTCCAGGTAGCATGTAGTACGTTAGGAATGATAAATTTTGTAATGGCAGAGGACAATTTAGTCTGACTAAACCTAACGTAATCTAACCTAACTAAATCTAACCTAATTAAATCTAACCTAATTAAACCTAACCTAACTAAACCTAAGTATACTTAACCTAAATCGAGAAATTTTCTGCAAATCGTATGCGAGAAATCCACTTAAGACACATTCTAATATTCATGGGGAAGCCAAGTCGTGCAGCACCTGAGGAATATGGTAGGCACTCACCCTTGATCCAAGGAGAAGAGTAATACCGGTTCTTTCTTGGATCATCAGCCCTTCAGCATCAAGGAACAACCATCTTCTTTGAAAACTCCGCCTATAAATTCACCTATGAAAAATGAATAATCTCCTAGTAGGCCACAGGCCTACTAGATTATTCATTTACTACTGACGGAGACTACGAACCAGGGAAGTGTAGAGAATTAAGGAGGATGTAGATTATTAACCAGGGGAGTGTTTTGAGAGGGGGAAGTATCTTTCACCTCGGGAGAGGCGAGAAATGACGAAAGGGGGATTGAGGGAGAGGTGAGGGGTTAAGAAAATGGTAGAGGGAAAGGAAGAAAGTGAGAGAAAAATAAAAAGGCAGGGTAGAATCGAATGCGAGGGGAGAAGTGAGGAAAGAGAAGAAAGTGGAAAGGTAAGAATAGAAAGAGAGGTACTAGAAGGAAGAAAATAAGGGGAAAGCAAGCTACATGAGGAACACAGGAAAGTGAAAGGGTAAAGGGCAGCTAAGGAAGGTTTATGAAGAGCCATAAATACTGAGGTAGGGAGCGGAAGCCAGGTCCAGGAACACTCAGAATTCTTGAAGAAAAGTGACACTTAGTGTTAAGCTGAGTGGAGGAGGTGAAGGAAGGCAGGAGGAGAAGGAAGGCAGGAGGAGGAGGAGGGCAGGAGGAGGAGGAGGGCAGGAGGAGGAGGGCAGGAGGAGGAGGGCAGGAGGAAGACAAGACGAGGGGGTCAGGAGAAGACGTGAGAGAAAAGACGGGGGTAAAGGGAAAAGAGAAAAGGAAGGAAGAGAAGGGATGAAAGAGAAAGAAAAGGGGGAAAGAGAAGGGAGGAGTTGGGAAAAGAGCGGGAGGAGCGGGAAAGAGAGGATGATGACGCAAAGAGAGGTGGAGAAGGGAATAGAGAGGTGAATGAAGAGGAAAATGGGGAATCAAGAATAAGGGAGCAAAAGGACAATAATAAATGAGCCAGAGGGTAATGGATATAGCATGTGAAGGCTAAGTGTGGGTAGCTGATATAGAAGAGTGGGAGGGGAAGGTGTGAGGAAGAGAGAGGGAAGATGTGTGGATGGGAGAAAGAGAGAGAGAAGTGTGGAGAGTAAGCTGAAGGAAGGGAAGGAGAGCCCAAAGATCAGACCTCTGCAACACAATTGTTCTCAAAGATTCGTCAAGTTATACCAGTAATTAAGTAAAGATCCTGGACTTCACCTTACGAAAGCAGACAAAGCAAATGCGATAGTAATTATGGACAAGGTAGATTATAGGTGAAAAATAAACATGATATTAGGAGACGGGGAAACTGACGCGCCTCTTAAGATGGCACAATGGAAATAAGTCACAATTTTCGACTTCTCTGGGTTATCTTAGGTTACTTCTACATACTATACCACTGTTGTACCCCTCAACATCTACCTCATCTTGAAACTATAAAATATTTGTAGTTTCTCCCGAGTAAACCTCATAAGGGAGACTAACATGAAGAGGAAAAATTAAAGAGAAAACTTGAGTGTAAAAAAAAAATATATATATATAAGATTATGACGAGGAAAACAATGAAAGAATACTGTGTGTGTGTATAAGGGAGTGAAATGGGAGAACTAAAACAAAGGAAACAGACTCCACCAACAGAATAATACCATAAATTATGAAAGGAACGAAGCCCAGTAGTTAAATCATCACATGCAGTGGCGTCTAAGTTATACACTGTGTTTAGCGGACGTACTGAGGCAGGAACCAATTGATCAGTAGTAACAAGTACGTTACTGCAGTGTTCCTCCTTTATTATGGTCTTAATGTTCAAGGCAAACAAGAGCTGAGATGGAAGGACAACGAGCATTTACTACCGGCAAAGAGACAATAAAGTATTTAAATTGGTAACGCTCCAAAAAACTGGAAACATACTCTCTAAAACAGTGATTCCTAACCTATTATAAGTGGTGTCCCCTATAGCAGTTGGTTCTCGTCTCCACGACCCTCTCCTTCCTTAACATAAAATTCTAAATGTAAAATTTAAAAAAAAAAAAATCCTCTTTATCTAAATAGGAAAATTGAGAAATTAGTTTTGATTTTTAATTTCAGTAGTTTTAACTATTAAAAAAAATCTGTTTAAGAAATAAAAAGACATACAAACGTATGTTAAAACTATTCCTTATTTTCCTTGGTTCGCCCCTCCCTGGAAATTACTCACGCTTTCCTAGGGGAGCAAGGCCCCATCCCCCCGTTTAAGAACCGCTGCTCTAGAGACTAATATATACATGGATAATACTGGAGGGTCTAGTCTTTTATGTATACACCACCATAACAACGTATTGGAGAGATATGGGATAAATTACAAGATAAATCCAGCGTAGAGATTTGTCAAACGGTGCAGGATACCTACAATGAAACACAGGGAAGCGATGAGTACCCAGAACTCAATAAATGTCAAGGGACCACGCCTATTCATCGCCCTCCCGTCATGCATAAGGGGGATCAACAAACCCCCAGCTGTCAAGAGGGAACTCGATAGATTCCTCAAAACAGTTCTTGATCAACCGGGTTGTAGTGCATACGTTGTACTGCGGGCGGCGGGTACTAACAGCTTGAAAAATCAGGCCAGTAACCACGAAGCCTGGTTCTGGGACCGGGCCACGTGGCAATGACCTCCGGAAGCGACTCCAGGTAAAGAAGAGGAGAGCGACGCGACGCGCACGATAGCAGAATACTGGGTCATCATTATTAACCTGCTACCAACAGGTCACAAAAATATTTCCGACATAAGTGTGGAAGTATTCAAGTGGAAACTGGTTCAATATTGCCTTGCTGTGCTAGATCAACCTGGCTATGACGGACATATGGGTCAGCAGACCGCCAAAAGCAACAGACTGGTTGACCAGGATAACACAGGAAGGCCTAACCCGGGCTGGTCGGTGACACTAGGAAAACTCATGAAACATGTCGCAGGTAAATAACAGGACTCCCACTGCAAATAACATTGCTTGACTTAACTGGGTTACCCTCGGTAACTCAATACAATACAAAACCTAAATAAAAACTTAATAAAAAGGTATTAGTGCAGTGACAGTTAAATGACTGTGTGGGTCGTGGGCCTTCACTCTGCCCTCCTCCTCTTCCATTACGTTCCAACTCCTTACCTTCCTTCGTCCACAACCCCCCATCCTTCCCTCTCGCTATCTCCATCATCGCGCGCCTGACACCCTGACACAAAAACTTATGAAAAACAGGCACACAAACACGAGAATGACTCTCCCTTGTACCCTTACTCTTCTTCCCTTATTCCTTTACCCTCTCTTACCCCATTCTCTCATCCCACTTTTCCCGTTCTCTTACCCCTCTATTCTCGTTCCATTTATCCTGCTCTCTTGGATCCCTTTCCCGTATCCTCCCTCACATATCACCAAATCTCTGACATTATCACCCAAATGTCAATGTGTGTGCACACCTCCGCGTAACTGCACCGTGGACCTGTACACTGTGGTGTCCACACAACTTAATGCTCACACCACTTACCCCTTGCTTTAAATGCTAACATTAACACACTAATTACTTCCACACACGTGTTCTTCCCTCGTCCTCTACAAATACTGTCCATAAAAAATATTGTCATTAAAATGCGAACTACATTTTTTAACCACACTGGCTGTTTCCAAAGGTAAGGTCACTCATGTATGTATATGTGTGTGTGTTTATATATATATATATATATATATATTTTTTTTTTATTAACACATCGGCCGATTCCCACCAAGGCAGGGTGGCCCGAAAAAGAAAAACTTTCATCATCATTCACTCTATCACTGTCTTGCCAGAAGGGTGCTTTACACTACAGTTATAAAACTGCAACATTTACACCCTCCTTCAGAGTGCCGGCACTGTACTTCCCATCTCCAGAACTCAAGTCCGGCCTGCCGGTTTCCCTGAATCCCTTCATAAATGTTACTTTGCTCACACTCCAACAGCACGTCAAGTATTAAAAACCATATGCCTCCATTCACTCCTATCAAATACGCTCACACATGCTTGCTGGAAATCCAAGCCCTCGCACACAAAACTTCCTTTACCCCTCCCTCCAACCTTTCCTAGGCCGACCCCTACCCCGCCTTCCCTCCACTACAGATCCATACACTCGAAGTCACTCTGTCTCGTTCCATTCTCTTACATGTCCAAACCACCTCAACAACCCCTCCTCAGCTCTCTGGACAATCGTTTTGGTAATCCCGCACCTCCTCCTAATTTCCAAACTCCGAATTCTCTGCATTATATTCACACCACACATTGACCTCAGACATGACATCTCCACTGCCTCCAGCCTTCTCCTCGTTGCAACATTCATCACCCATGCTTCACACCCATATAAGAGCGTTGGTATAACTATACTTTCATACATTCCCTCTTTACTTCCATGGACAAGGTTCTTTGTCTCCACAGACTCCGAAGTGCTCCACTCACCCTTTTCCCCTCATCAATTCTATGATTCACCTCATCCTTCATAGACCCATCCGCCGACATGTCCACTCCCAAATATCTGAATACATTCACCTCCTCCATACTCTCCCTCCAATCTGATATCCAATCTTTCGTCACCTATTCTTTTTGTTATCCTCATCACCTTACTCTTTCCTATATTCACTTTCAATTTTCTTCTTTTACACACCCTACCAAATTCATCCACCAACCTCTGCAGCTTCTCTTCAGAATCTCCCAAAAGCACAGTGTCATCAGCAAAAAGCAACTGTGACAACTCCCACTTTGTATTTGCTTCTTTATCTTTTAGCCCAACACCTCTTGCCAAGACCCTCGCATTCACTTCTCTTACAACCCCATCTATAAATATATTGAACAACCACGGTGACATCACACATCCTTGTCTAAGGCCCACTTTTACTGGGAAATAGTCCCTTCCTCCTACACACTCTAACCTGAGCCTCACTATCCTCATAAAAACTCTTCACTGCCTTCAGTAACCTTCCTCCTATTCCATACACCTGCAACATCTGCCACATTGCCCCCTATCCACCCTATCATACGCCTTTTCCAAATCCATAAATGCCACAAAACATCTTTACCCTTATCCAAATACTGTTCACCTATATGTTTCACTGTAAACACTTGGTCTACACACCCCCTACCTTTCCTAAAGCCCCTTGTTCATCTGCTATCCTGCTTTCTGTTTTACTCTTAATTCTTTCAATAATAACTCTACCATACACTTTACCAGGTACACTCAACAGACTTATTCCCCTATAATTTTTGCACTCTCTTTTGTCCCCTTTGCCTTTATACAAAGGAACAATACACGCTCTCTGCCAATCCCTAGGTACCTTACCCTCTTCCATACATTTATTAAATAATAGCACCAACCACTCCAAAATTATATCCCCACCTGCTTTTAACATTTCTATCTTTATCCCATCAATCCCAGCTGCCTTACCCCTTTCATTCTACCCACTGCCTCACGAACTTCCCTACACCCACAACTGGCTCTTCCACACTCCTACAAGATGTTATTCCTCCTTGCCCTACACACGAAATCACAGCTTCCCTGTCTTCATCAACATTTAACAAATCCTCAAAATATTCTCTCCATCTTCCCGATACCTCTAACTCTCCATTTAATAACTCTCCTCTCCTATTTTTAACTGTCAAATCCATTTGTTCTCTAGGCTTCCTCAACTTATTAATCTCATTCCAAAACTTTTTCTTATTTTCAACAAAATTTGCTGATAACATCTCACCCACTCTCTCATCTGCTCTCTTTTTACATTGCTTCACCACTCTTTAACCTCTCTTTTCTCTCCATATACTCTTCCCTCCTTGCATCACTTCTACTTTGTAAAAACCTCTCATATGCTAACTTTTCTCCCTTACTACTCTCTTTACATCATCATTCCACCAATCGCTCCTCTTCCTCCCGCACCCACTCGCCTGTAACCACAAACTTCTGCTGAACACTCTAACACTACATTTTTAAATCTACCCCATACATTTTCGACCCCATTGCCTACACTCTCACTAGCCCATCTATCCTCCAATAGTTGTTTATATCTTACCCTAACTGCCTCCTCTTTTAGTTTATAAACCTTCACCTCTCTTTACTTACTGATTCTATTTTCCTTGTATCCCATCTACCTTTTACTCCCACTGTAGCTATAACTAAAAAGTGATCTGATATATCTGTAGCCCTCTATAAACATGTACATCCTGAAGTCTACTCAACAGTCTTTTATCTATCAATACATAGTCCAACAAACTACTGTCATTACGCCCTACATCATATCTTGTATACTTATTTATCCTCTTTTTCTTAAAATATGTATTACCTATAACTAAACCCCTTTCTATACAAAGTTCAATCAAAGGGCTCCCATTATCATTTACACCTGGCACCCCAAACTTACCTACTACACCCTCTCTGCATGTTTCTCCCACTTTAGCATTTAGGTCCCCTACCACAATTACTCTCTCATTTGGTTCAAAGTTCCTATACATTCGCTTAACATCTCCCAAAATCTCTCTCTCTCCTCTACACTCCTCTCTTCTCCAGGTGCATACACGCTTATTATGACCCACTTTTCGCATCCGACCCTTATTTTAATCCACATAATCCTTGAATTTACACATTTATATTCCCTCTTTTCCTTCCATAACTGATCCTTCAACATTATTGCTACCCCTTCCTTAGCTCTAACTCTCTCAGATACTCCTGACTTAATCCCATTTATTTCTCCCCACTGAAACTCGCCTACCCCCTTCAGCTTTGTTTCGCTTAGGGCCAGGACATCCAACTTCTTTTCATTCATAACATCGGCAATCATCTCTTTCTTATCATCCGCACTACATCCACGCACATTCAGACAACCCAATTTTATAAAGTTTTTCTTCTTCTCGTTTTTAGTAGATTTGTACAGGAGAAGGGGTTACTAGCCCATTGCTCCCGGCATCTTAGTCGCCTCATACGACACGCATGGCTTACGGAGGAAAGATTCTTTTCCACTTCCCCATGGACAATAGAGAAAATAAAAGGAACAAGAGCTATTAAGAAAAAGAAGAAAAACCTAGATGTGTGTATGTATATATATGCATGTGTATGCCAGTGTAGTGTGACCTAAAGTGTAAGTAGAAGTAGCTAGATATACCTGTTATCCAGCGTGTTTATGAGACAGAAAAAGACACCAGCAATCCTACCATCATTAAAACAGTTTCAGGTTTCTGTTTCACAGTCACCTGGCAGGACGGTAGTACCTCCCTGGGTGGTTGCTGTCTACCAACCTACTACCTATAATATATATATATATATATATATATATATATATATGTCGTGCCGATTAGGTAAAACTTGCGATTTTGGCTTAAATAGCAACGCTCATCTTGCCATATAAGACAAGCGAAAATTTGTGTATGCAATAATTTCGCAAAATCATTCTGAACATAACGAAAATATATATTTCATTGTGTTTGTTTATTATTAAATTAATGTTAACGTATCTAAAATATATTTAGTTGGGTTAGGCTAAATTAAATTGCGCTTGTTGTAATAAGGTTAGGTAGGTTTTTAAAGTTTCTCTTGGTACAAAATTATAAATTCTTACATTAACATAAATGAAAAAATATATCTTTAAACGTATAAGAGAAAATTTTAGAAAGGACTTAATTTTAGATGAGTTCTTGTTAATTGACCAGTTTCACCTAATCGGCACGACATATATTATATATATATATATATATATATATATATATATATATATATATATATATATATATATATATATATATATATATATATATATATATATATATATAAAGCCGAATAGGTAAAACTTGCTATTTTGGTTTAAATAGCAACGGTCTACTTGCCGAATAAGGCAAGCAAAAATTTGTGTATGCAATAATTTCGCAAAAATCATTCTGAACCTAACGGAAAAGATATATTTCATTGTATTTATTATTAAATTATTGTAAACTTATCTAAAATATATTTAGTTGGATTAGGCTAAATTAAATTGCGCTTGTTATAATAATGTTAGATAAGTTTTCTAAAGTTCTTTTGGTACAAAATTATTAATTTTTACATTAACATAAATGAAAAAATATATCTTTAAACGTATGCGCCCGTGCAGCTATATCTACTCGCCTACATATTGTTGCAGAATTAGTCTTAGCTCCTGGCCCCTCTCAAATTACAGCTTGCCAGATTCACTCCCTCCTAACCTCATGGGCCACTTCTCTTGAAACTATGTATGGAGCCTGCCGCCATAACTATGTTGTTCCAGTCTCGGCATTGTGCTTTTTTATTTACTTCTTAGTGCTGGTTTCACTTGCCGACCACTCTTAGAGTGGAGAAATATTTCCTGATACCCCCCCCTGTGGCTCATCTGCCCCTAACTTCCAGCTGTGTTCCAGAGTATCTACCTTTGTTGTTATCACGTCTTCCCTTTTTCTTCTGTCCTCCAGTGTCTTGAGATTCAATTCCGTTGGCCTCACCTCGTAGCTCACACGCCCGAGCTCTGGAAATTGTCTCGTTGCATGCCTCTCAACTTTCTACCGTTTCTTAAATAATTCAGGTTTAGGTTCCATGCTGCATGCTCCAAGATGAGCCTGACATACCTTGTATAAAGAGCCCGGAATGACACTGTTAAGGTTCCTGAAGGTTACTCTTAGATCTGACAGACAAGCACTGGCTGAAGAGGTTATTCGGATGATGTAAGAGAAGGGTGATATACCAGGTACTTATTATATACACTCAAAAGTAAACCCACCAAGGTCATACAGTATACCAGATACTAGTCTTACCCTTAGATCTTTCTCACTGATTGAGGTCTGTAGCCTCTGTTCCCCGAGTCTATATTCTGTGTCAGGTTTTCTTGTTCCCCAATCTTCATTACCTTGCATTTGCTAGGGGTTCAATTCAAGCAATATTGCAGTTTGTCTATTTATTCGGAGCCTTTCCCTATTTTCATCTGTTTTTAATCTCATTAATATTACATCAGCAAACAGGAATACATCCTATTCAATATTCACAAACGGGAAACAGTCCTAATACCCACTCTTGTGGCACCCGGCTAGTTACAATTCCCCATTCCGACGTTTCTTCCCTGACAATCACTCTCTGTCTTTGCTTCCTTTCCCTGAGATACTCTTTGATCCACTGGGGAACATTCCCTGTTATTCCTGTCTAAACCTGATGCTTTTGCCCAAGCCTCTTGTGGGATACATTATCAAATACCTTTCTGCAGTCCAAGAAATTGCAATGCACCCTCCCCTCTCCCTAGTCTCACATCTGTTACTCCATCACAGAACTACAAGATTTGTCATCTCTAAACCCGTACTGGTTATTTATGAAGCCATTTCTCTCCAGGTGTTCTACCACTATCCTAATAATGTTCTTCACTGCATGTAGGAAGAACTGGTCTGTAGTTCAATAATTCCTTTCTCATTTGCGGGTTTCCAGATTTTTGCCAACTATCCCGTATCCACTGACATGTTGTAGATTTTAGCTAGTGACTCGAATAGTGCTTCTGTGTCCTCTGGCAGAACCCATGGGGACACCTTGTCAGATCCCGTTACCTTTGATGCATCCAGCTTCATCAAAAAATTTTCTGGCTCGCCCTGTTGTGTGTATGGCGTTCAGTACCTGTCTGTGTACACTGTCCCATAGGCTTTCTGGTATTGTTCCCTGTTTCCAATGAGACCTCTTCAAATCGTTTGATCAACATTTCACAGACTTCCTTCTGTGTGTGTGTGTGTGTGTGTGTGTGTGTACTCACCTATTTGTGGTTGCAGGGGTCGAGTCATAGCTCCTGGCCCCGCCTCTTCACTGATTGCTACTAGGTCCTCTCTCTCCCTGCTCCATGAGCTTTATCAAACCTAGTCTTAAAACTATGTATGGTTCCTGCCTCCACTATGTCGCTTTCCAAGCTATTCCACTTCCTGACAACTCTATGACTGAAGAAATACTTCCTAACATCCCTTTGACTCATAGGAGTCTTCAACTTCCAATTGTGACCCCTTGTTTCTGTGCCCCCTCTCTGGAACATCTTGTCTCTGTCCACCTTATCTATTCCTCGCAGTATTTTATATGTCGTTATCATGTCTCCCCTAACCCTCCTGTCCTCTAGTGTCGTCAGGCCGATTTCCCTTAACCTTTCTTCGTAGGACAATCCCCTTAGCTCTGGGACTAGTCTTGTTGCAAACCTTTGCACTTTCTCTAATTTCTTGACGTGCTTGACCAGGTGTGGGTTCCAAACTGGTGCTGCATACTCCAGTATGGGCCTGACGTATATGGTATACAGAGTCTTGAATGATTCCTTGGTGAGGTATTGGAACGCTATTCTTAGGTTTGCCAGCCGCCCGTATGCTGCAGCAGTTATCTGATTGATGTGTGCCTCAGGAGATGTGCTCGGTATTATACTCACCCCAAGATCTTTTCTTTGAGTGAGGTTTGCAGTCTTTGGCCACCTAGACTATACTCTGTCTGCGGTCTTCTTTGCCCTTCCCCGATATTCATGACTTTACATTTGGCAGGGTTAAATTCAAGGAGCCAGTTACTGGACCAGGCTTGCAGCCTGTCCAGGTCTCTTGTATTCCTGCCTGATCCTCGACTGATTTGATTCTTCTCATTAACTTCACATCATCTGCAAACAGGGACACTTCTGAGTCTATCCCTTCCGTTATGTCATTCACATATACCAAAAACAGTACAGGTCCTAGGACTGACCCTTGTGGAACTCCACTCGTCACAGGTGCCCACTCTGACATCTCGTCACGTACCATGACTCGTTGTTGCCTCCCTGTCAGATATTCTCTGATCCATTGCAGTGCTTTTCCTGTTACGTGTGCCTGATCCTCTAGCTTTTGCATTAATCTCTTGTGAGGAACTGTGTCGAACGCCTTCTTGCAGTCCAAAAAAATGCAGTCTATCCACCCCTCTCTCTCGTGTCTTACTTCTGTTACCTTGTCATAAAACTGCAGTAGGTTTGTGACACAGGATTTTCCTTCCCTGAAATAATAGTCTTGTTTTTTGAGCTTATCGACATAATACAGTGCTTAAACTCTCATTTATTTGAGTGTTGAGTGCAATGGATACAGTTATATTTTGTGTCTATGGGATACCAGTTTTTTTAGCTTATCGACATAATACAGTGCTTAAACTCTCATTTATTTGAGTGTTGAGTGCAATGGATACAGTTATATTTTGTGTCTATGGGATACCAGTTGTTTTTCTGATAACGAAATTTAATCTAATGAACCCATCCAAACCAAACCTGGATTAGGAGTTAAACTCTACGGTATGGTAGATTACGTTTAAATTAGATTACGTTTTTTTTAATTAACAAGAAAAATATGTGTGTGTGTGTGTGTGTGTATAGTGTGTGTGTGTGTGTGTGTGTGTGTGTGTGTGTGTGTGTGTGTGTGTGTGTGTGTGTGTGTGTGTGTGTGTGTGTGTGTGTGTGTGTTATGGTAATGTTATGTATTATGAGAACATTTCTTGCATGAAATTAAACATGCACTATCATTTACAGTGTACACATCAAACAGCGTCAACTTGTGTTGATATGTTACCGGAACAATATATATTAATTTAGCATGCAGGGACTACACCCTGGAATATTTAGCGCAATTTGGTCAATACCAGCATCAGTACAGGAAGCTAAGAACTTATAGTATATGTAATAGAACAATGGACAGATGATAATTAAAACACCTAGCACAGAACTGTACTGAACAGAGAAAGAAAGTAACATCAGATCGTGAAGATACCATAACACAAAATTCCTTACTAAACTGCCAACAACCTTTGCTCTCAGTTTTAGATTCATCTCCTTCATATGGTGTAAGTTCTTGACGTGTACCATAACCTCTCGTCTTTATTTACCTGTGAGGGATAAAGTTAATCCCCTGTACAGGTAAGGCCTCCCACTAGCGCAGACTAAGAGCTCTTAACCCACGCTCTTACTGAGGCGCAGAATGTACGGGAGATATGACTTAAAGTTCTCAAGAGTCAATTTTTAACAGGCTCCTGTCTGATACAAAATAATTTTACTTGTAGCCCGTGTGGGAGCTTTCTTCCTGAAACAAACACCAAAACACATCTAGTTGAAATAATAGTCTTGTTTTTTGAGCTTATCGACATAATACAGTGCTTAAACTCTCATTTATTTGAGTGTTGAGTGCAATGGATACAGTTATATTTTGTGTCTATGGGATACCAGTTGTTTTTCTGATAACGAAATTTAATCTAATGAACCCATCCAAACCAAACCTGGATTAGGAGTTAAACTCTACGGTATGGTAGATTACGTTTAAATTAGATTACGTTTTTTTTAATTAACAAGAAAAAGTTTTTTCCACTACACAACCTACCTAATATTAGAGAATTTACATCATAAAAGAACGGAAGCTCCTAAATTCAATATTACCCCTGAAATAATACCCCAAAACATACATTTTTCCCAAGATGTAAACACACTACTGTATACTGGAATAAAACACCTTTCTGCTTCAAATCGTAAGATTATTTGGAATTATTCCAAATTTAAACAAATCCTAAAATAGAAATAATGTGCTGAATTCTAAATTTTCAGAAGACCACAGACCATTTTAATAATAAAAAAATCTATTCAAAGAGAATATTTTCCCAAATTGTTAATGAAGTAAATCTAAAACACTTACCTTGCCACGGTGAAGAGAGACAGTGTGAGGATCAAGGGGTGAGGTTGCACTGAGTGGTGAGGCTAAGAACACTCAGCTTGCCACAGTGTGAGGATCAAGGGGTGAGGTTACACTGAGTGGTGAAGGTAAGAACACTCAGCTTGCCACAGTGTGAGGATCAAGATGTAAGGTTACACTGAGTGGTGAAGGTAAGAACACTCAGCTTGCCACAGTGTAAGGATCAAGGGGTGAGGTTACACTGAGTGGTGAAGGTAAGAACACTCAGGGGAGAGACACTGAGCGATGAGGCTAAGAGCACTCAGCTTGCCACAGTTTGAGCACCAATTACCTTTAAGCCCCGGCAAAGCCCATCTTGCAAAGTTGAAGAAAAACAACTCGTCAGCATCAACGGGAGTCACGCGAGAAACTTAACAGGAAAAAAAAGAGCAGGGAGGGAGAGGAAAGGGGGATGGAGAAGGAAGAGGCAAGAGGTATTCCTGGAAACAGGGAGAAATGTGAGGAAGGAGGAGCTCCCCAACACCATCCACATAACTACCTTACTTCTCTCGATTCTCCTTTCCACCAAGACGTCGTCAGCACCCCTGTTTCCTCTTTCCACCTGGGAAGATAAATCACTTGACCCGCCCATTATCGACTCCCCAGGCAACAATAACTCCCTTTCTCATCTTTCCACTCCCAAGACAATTACTCCCTTCACCCATCCTTTCATCCCCAGAGAACCCCATCCACCCATCCTTTCAGCTCCAGAGACAACAACTCCATCCACCCATCCTTAAAGCCCCAGAAACAACAACTCCATCCACCCATCCTATCAGCTCCAGACACAACAATTCCATCCACTCATCCTTCCAGCCCCAGAGACAACAACTCCATCCACTCATCCTTCCAGCCCCAGAGGCAACAACTCCATCCACTCATCCTTCCAGCCCCAGAGACAACTCCATCCACCCATCCTTCCAGCTCCAGAGATGATAACTCCATCCACCCATCCTTCCAGCCCCAGAGACAACAACTCCATCCACTCATCCTTCCAGCACCAGAGACAACAACTCCATCCACCCATCCTTCCAGCCCCAGAGACAACAACTCCATCCACCCATCCTTCCAGCCCCAGAGGCAACAACTCCATCCACTCATCCTTCCAGCCCCAGAGACAACAACTCCATCCACCCATCCTTCCAGCCCCAGAGACAACTCCATCCACCCATCCTTCCAGCCCCAGAGACAACAACTCCATCCACTCATCCTTCCAGCCCCAGAGACAACAACTCCATCCACCCATCCTTCCAGCCCCAGAGACAACAACTCCATCCACTCATCCTTCCAGCCCCAGAGACAACAACTCCATCCACCCATCCTTCCAGCCCCAGAGGCAACAACTCCATCCACTCATCCTTCCAGCCCCAGAGACAACTCCATCCACCCATCCTTCCAGCTCCAGAGATGATAACTCCATCCACCCATCCTTCCAGCCCCAGAGATGATAACTCCATCCACCCATCCTTCCAGCCCCAGAGACAACAACTCCATCCACTCATCCTTCCAGCTCCAGAGATGATAACTCCATCCACCCATCCTTCCAGCCCCAGAGACAACAACTCCATCCACTCATTCTTCCAGCTCCAGAGATGATAACTCCATCCACCCATCCTTCCAGCTCCAGAGACAACAACTCCATCCACCCATCCTTCCAGCTCCAGAGACAACAACTCCATCAACCCATCCTTCCAGCCCCAGAGACAACAACTCCATCCACCCATCCTTCCAGCCCCAGAGACAACAACTCCATCCACCCATCCTTCCATCCCCAGAGATAACTCCATCCACCCATCCTTCCATCCCCAGAGATAACTCCATCCACCCATCCTTCCAGCTCCAGAGATAACAACCCCATCCACCCATCCTTCCAGCTCCAGAGACAACAGCTCCATCCACCCATCCTTCCAGCTCCAGAGACAACAACTCCATCCACCCATCCTTCCAGCTCGAGATAACAACCCCATCCACCCATCCTTCCAGCTCCAGAGATGATAACCCCATCCACCCATCCTTCCAGCCTCGGAGACAACAGCTCCATCCACCCATCCTTCCAGCTCCAGAGACAACAACTCCATCAACCCATCCTTCCATCCCCAGAGATAACTCCATCCACCCATCCTTCCAGCCCCAGAGATAACTCCATCCACCCATCCTTCCAGACCCAGAGATAACTCCATCCACCCATCCTTCCAGCCCCAGAGATAACTCCATCCACCAATCCTTCCAGACCCAGAGATAACTCCATCCACCCATCCTTCCAGACCCAGAGATAACTCCATCCACCCATCCTTCCAGACCCAGAGATAACTCCATCCACCAATCCTTCCAGACCCAGAGATAACTCCATCCACCAATCCTTCCAGACCCAGAGATAACTCCATCCACCAATCCTTCCAGACCCAGAGATAACTCCATCCACCAATCCTTCCAGACCCAGAGATAACTCCATCCACCAATCCTTCCAGACCCAGAGATAACTCCATCCACCCATCCTTCCAGTCCCAGAGATAACTCCATCCACCAATCCTTCCAGACCCAGAGATAACTCCATCCACCAATCCTTCCATCCCCAGAGATAACTCCATCCACCCATCCTTCCAGCTCCAGAGATAACAACCCCATCCACCCATCCTTCCAGCTCCAGAGACAACAGCTCCATCCACCCATCCTTCCAGCTCCAGAGACAACAACTCCATCAACCCATCCTTCCATCCCCAGAGATAACTCCATCCACCCATCCTTCCAGCTCGAGATAACAACCCCATCCACCCATCCTTCCAGCTCCAGAGATGATAACCCCATCCACCCATCCTTCCAGCCTCGGAGACAACAACTCCATCCACCCATCCTTCCAGCTCCAGAGACAACAGCTCCATCCACCCATCCTTCCAGCTCCAGAGACAACAACATCAACCCATCCTTCCATCCCCAGAGATAACTCCATCCACCCATCCTTCCAGCCCCAGAGATAACTCCATCCACCCATCCTTCCAGCTCCAGAGACAACAGCTCCATCCACCCATCCTTCCAGCTCCAGAGACAACAACTCCATCAACCCATCCTTCCATCCCCAGAGATAACTCCATCCATCCATCCTTCCAGCTCGAGATAACAACCCCATCCACCCATCCTTCCAGCTCCAGAGATGATAACCCCATCCACCCATCCTTCCAGCCTCGGAGACAACAACTCCATCCACCCATCCTTCCAGCTCCAGAGACAACAGCTCCATCCACCCATCCTTCCAGCTCCAGAGACAACAACTCCATCAACCCATCCTTCCATCCCCAGAGATAACTCCATCCACCCATCCTTCCATCCCCAGAGATAACTCCATCCACCCATCCTTCCAGCCCCAGAGATAACTCCATCCACCCATCCTTCCAGACCCAGAGATAACTCTATCCACCCATCCTTCCAGCCCCAGAGATAACTCCATCCACCAATCCTTCCAGACCCAGAGATAACTCCATCCACCAATCCTTCCAGACCCAGAGATAACTCCATCCACCCATCCTTCCAGACCCAGAGATAACTCCATCCACCCATCCTTCCAGCCCCAGAGATAACTCCATCCACCCATCCTTCCAGACCCAGAGATAACTCCATCCACCCATCCTTCCAGACCCAGAGATAACTCCATCCACCCATCCTTCCACCCCAGAGATAATTGCATCCACTCATCATTCCAGCCCCAGAGACAACTCCCCCACTTATCTTCCCCCAACTCACTTTGTGTACCCCCACTAAGCATTAAATACAAGTCTCCTACATCCTCTATAACTCCACCACCAGCACCAGCATCACCATCACCACCTCCAGCACTACCTCCAGCACCACCACCTGAAGGCCCAGCAGAAATTAATACTCCTGACATTTCATAGCAGCAGCGACGGCCACCGCCATTACCATGAAGATGAGGTAATGGAGGAAGAAGAGCAGGAGAATAAGAAGCAAGAAAAGAAATAAAAACAGAGAAGAAAATGAGGTAAATAGAGGGAGAGGAGAAGGAAAAGGAAGAATAATAATGACGATAATGACTAAGAATATAATAATATAATCAGTTGGAAAGGGCGGAGGATCTAGAATGGGACCACTAGAAATATCAGCAAACGCGAATATGACTTTATAAGAAAACGTTCAAGATAGGATGAGGATCAAGACAAGATACAGCAGAGTAGACTCAGGAGAAGAAAGGACAGAAGTAGAATGAGGAGGATGAGAATGAGGAAGATCAGGCGTGTCAGGAAGTTGGAGTACCCCCCCTCAAAAAAAAAAGCACAAACAAGTTTTAATTACATAACTTGGGTTGGAGCGAGGAGGTGGGAGTGGGAAAACTAGAAAACAAGAGACAACATAACATGGTAGCAGCGACTCACCCATCCGGCCAGATGATCCAGGTCACGACGCCGGCCACGCCTTACCTGCAACACAACACAATCACATAAATACACCAATAGTTTTGGCTTGAGTATACTTTTCCCAAAACCCCAGTGTTCCCCCAATCCCATGTGAGTGTTTTAGTGTCCACATCTGAACCTATATTGGAACGTTTGATATCCTCAACGTCTTACAGTTCGGATTGATATATTTAACCCAAGTATAGTGTCCATCCTACATAGAGTATAATAAAATAATAGAGCGTTCCAATACTGTAACTATCGTACAGAACAGGGTAGCCGCACACTGCGGGTGTTCAAATGCAAATCATAGAACAGGGTATCACACTGCGGGTGTTCCACAATGCACTATCATAAAATGCACACTGCGGGTGTTCCCACAATGCAACTATCATACAGAACAGGGTAGCTCCACACTGCGGGTGTTCCCACAATGCAACTATCATACAGAACAGGGTAGCTCCACACTGCGGGTGTTCCCACAATGCAACTATCATACAGAACAGGGTAGCCGCATACAGCAAGCGTTCCTAATTTTTTTTAATAAAAAGAAACATCACGGCAAGGGCGACACAACTCATTCTCCTCAAAGGGCTTAAAATAAAAGTGAAAGCTAGGATCTCTGCCTTTCATTTTACTCTGGCACAATACACTTCTTTCATCACAGGACCCTAGTGCTTACAGATTTATACAGTATACTTAATGGAATCAGAGCCAAATCTCAAATTTGCCATAAAAGCACTACAAGAGCGTTGAAAAACAGAACAACTGGTTACTTCCCACTTTGACCACCCATATGAACACACTGCTTGTAAG
Organism: Cherax destructor; assembly: GCA_009830355.1. Taxonomy (NCBI): domain Eukaryota; kingdom Metazoa; phylum Arthropoda; class Malacostraca; order Decapoda; family Parastacidae; genus Cherax; species Cherax destructor. The sequence continues at coordinate 38,296 of WNWK01001938.1, read as the reverse complement.
CAGTATATTCACACGTTATGTTCACTAATAGTCTAACTACCACACAGTTGTTAAACTGTTCTTGACAATGATTCTTCAAGTTAATTACATTTACACTAAAGAATGAATTGATAACAAAATTACGAGATTGTTATACCCTAAATTGTAGGATTTCCCAACCCGGACGTCGCGACCCCAAGAGGGGTTCCTAAGTATTTTTCTTGGGGTAGTGAAGCCATCAGAATTTCTTCAAGCGACATATACGTTCATTCAAAAGTTAATATGAATAAACACCTCCTTTCAAGTGGGGTGGCGATAATATTAGAGAAGCTCTACACAGAACAAAATGTTGTCCTAATAAAAACATCTTTCATAACTAAATGGTACAATCAGCTAGGCTCACCTTGGATATTCACATCTTATAAACCGCGTATGTGATATCATGGTTAAAAACAAAACACAGGAGTGTCCCACTTATACAGCAGGTTAGGTTCCGGGCTACTGTTGTAAAACGAAAATTGCTGTATATAATCACAATTACAATTAAACTTATAACATTTTTACACTATCATATATTGAGTAACAGAGCTAGGCCTAAAAAAAATGCATATACAATACACACATTACTTAAAATATTTTCGTCCTTAGCTTATTGTGAGTGAATATATTTATTGTAGGAGTCTGAATAAATGGTTACAATTGAAAACTGCTGCATAGCGAAACAGCGTAAAGCAAAGCGTTGTAAAAGTGTTCACTACACAAGATTTTGTATGCCTACGTGAGAACATCGCTGACGAAACTAGTCTTCCAGTACCAGCCAAAGTTTTTGTTAATCTTAGCGAGATGTGTATAAATTTTAATTCCCTTTCTTCTGAGGATGTGTTCTACTTGTAATGCTTACACTCATTCCTTAGTTTCGTGTTTGCTAATTTACATATTGAGCCCCTAGATTGATTATTCTGAACTTCCCTAACTTCCCTAACTTCCCTAATTCATACCGTGCAAACAATTGTCCTTCCCTAGCTCAGCTCTAATATATACTACTACATACCTTACAAATGATACAAGGCATGGAATTAAGAGGCGAGAATTAAACCACGGAAATATAGCATCATAACATGTAAACTAAGCTACTCATCAAGTTTTCCTTTTAAAAAGTTCGATATTTTTTCATCACATTTATTGTGTGCTGTAGTATTAATCCCATTCACTGACAGGAACATACAAGTCAAGTATAATAAAACACAGTACAATGGTGATAATATCTTCAATAACAGCCATGATATTTACAGACTATCTTGTTTATTACTGTGTATATATATATATATATATATATATATATATATATATATATATATATATATATATATATATCAACGGAATGTTTAACACCGACGTAATTGGCAATATTGTCAAATTAGGGGTACATGTCCAAAATAATCACCATTATGAATGTGTATGGGATTTTTATTTTGTTTAATATCTCCCTCTCCCTCCCTTACCTTACTCCTCGCACTATCCCTCTCTCCTCTTAACCTTCTCACTAACACTCCCCCTTATCCCTCTCACTACACCACCTTCATCTTATCCTTCTCGCTATCTCTCCCTCTTTTTATTACTCTCACTATTACCCTCTCTTATCACTCTCCCTATCCTTCCCTCCTATTACCAATCTTCCCAGCCTTCCCTCCCAGCTCCCTCTTCTCCCCAAGAGGTAAATAAAGGCAGATAGGATAAGTACCTGAGCGTTCGCCTGATCCCTATAGCCAGTCGGGGCCACCAACCCACTCTGGACAATTTGCATCCAACATTTGCAATGTAAAGTCCAATTCCGAACATGAGGAGGAATGTGGGTGGCGAGTGTGGAGGGAAAAAAAGAGGAAGAGGGGGAGGAATAAACAGAGGAGAAAGATGTAAAGGGAGAAGACATAGAAGGGGCGAAGATGTAGAAGAGGATACAGGGGACAAAAACTGGATATAGTAGAAAATATATCCTGTTTCTATCTGATTATATGATAACAATAGTAGACACAACAATCACCACCTCAACCACCACTACTACTACAATCACCACTTCAACCACCACTACTACTAACATCACCACCTCAACCACCATCACTACTACCATCACCACCTCAACCACCACCACACCTAATACCATCACCACCTCAACCACCACCACTAATACCATCACCACCTCAACCACCACCACTACTACCATCACCACCTCAACCACCACCACTACTACCATCACTACCTCAACCACCACCACTACTACCATCACCACCTCAACTACCACCACTACTACCATCACCACCTCAACCACCACCACTACTACCATCACCACCTCAACCACCACCACTACCTCAACCTCCATCACATGACAATTTATAAGTGCAATCGACCACATGGTACACAAATTAACTTAAGTTATCATACAACCATTTATTGGTGTCTACACTCAACACGTTCCTGAAATTTCATAGGATCTTTAAAAAATCCACACGCTCCTTAAAAATACTCTTAATAAGAACTAGATAAAAATGAGTCCTGGAGGTGGGAAGTACAGTGTCTGCACTCTGAAGGAGGGTGTTAATGTTGCAGTTTTATAACTGTAGTGCAAGCTCGCCTTTGGCAAGACAGTGATGGAGTGAATGATAGCCTTGGTGCGAAACGGCCGATGTGTTAATAAAAAAATGAGGTCAAATTTTAGGCTATAAGGAAACGTGGGAGATAAGGAAGTGTGATGTATACAAAACTGGGAAGCAGAGAAAAGAGAAATAAGGGAAGAAAGTGGGGGAGCAGGGGAGGAAGAGCCAGCGAGAGAGAGAACCAAGAGAGGAAACATGAGAGAGATAAGAGCGAGGGGGGGAGACCTTTGGGACGGGTGGGTGAGTAAGAGGCAGGGCTGAAGAAATAGGCAGGGATGGAGGAGAGATTGAAGGAAAATAGGAAAGAGAGAGAGAACTAAGCTAGTGATGGAGAGTGGTGCAGGTTACAAGGTAGAGGAAGTTTCCGGCCTGGCTCCAGTAAGGCTGTGGGGCCTCCAGCAAATGGTGAGTTATGTAGCTATCAACATTCCTCCTCCTCTTCCCTCCTCCTCCTTCCTCCTCCTCCTTCCTTCCTCCTCCTCCTTCCTTCCTTCCTCCTCCTCCTTCCTCCCTCCTCCTCCTCCTCCTTCCTCCCTCCTCCTCCTCCTCCTTCCCTCCTCCTCCTTCCTTCTCTCTCCTTCCTCCTCTTCTTTCTCCTCCTGATACCAGTCCTAGGAGATGTACCGAGGTAGAGAGGATACCTGGGCAGCAAGGGAGGACTACGATGGAGAAAGACTAATAGTAAAGGAAAAGAAAATGAAAGTTTATATCATGGAAGGTGGGAGAGGCATGGGAGCGAAGAGGACAAGGCAGAAGGTAAAACCTGCATCGAAAAATGGAGAGCAGAGATCATATGAGATCGGTAGAAGAAAAAAGACGAATTAGGATTAAAGGAAAAAATGTGGAGCAGGGAAGAATGATGAGAAGAGAGGAGGAGAGAAGGGTAGGAGAGGAGAGAACTTGGCATCACTGGTAAGAATTTAATGTTATATTGAGGAATAGTTGAAAGACATGTGTAAGATTACTGGGAATAACAACATCTTACATACTGTCATCTTAAAGGAATGATTCTGTACGACAGTAACGGCGTCAATAAACTTTCGTAATTACACAGAACAGATTAAGGTTGGAAAAATATTAATCAAAACGTGGTTAAACTAAAAGAATTTTGGATTTTCTTCTAGGGAGTTTTTAAGGTGACGACTAATTACAATATATTACTTGAGATTACTTTTTAATATTTATCTACAGCAATGTCTGACCTTCCTTTACACACTCAATTTAGAGTAAGTTTTTTAAGCAAGATTTAACCCACAAAAATCACACTTGTGTTATTGTTGACGTAACTTGAATGATGAAGTTTGTTGCGTCAATGTGCTATAGGGGGAAGCACTAAACCAGTACGAGTCACATAACGCCCGGGGAACAGGAGATAAATCAAGTTTGATCTGAGGAAGTGAAGGGTATAGTAGTTCCTTGGATCAAGAATGTTTCAGCAGCACTGTGGGAGTGTTGGTGAAGGGAGGCCACAAGCAACGCTATCTGGACACCTGCTACTAGGATAAATGACACACTTAACTTTTAAACCATGCACAGTTATCACTTTTATAACTTGCCATAAAATTTCAGCAATTATTATTACCGCAAACCTTATATTATTATATATCAGTGACTTTTTCTCTTTCAGTGTTCATGACCTCATTGTAGTCTTATCCTGGTTAGGAAAATTGAAATTTCTTAACTCTCTCTAGCTTGAAATTCCAGTAACAATTTAAAATATTTAGTGTTAATGTTATTTATTACAGCAGTTACCGCTAACTTCTTTTATCCGGTTAACTCACAGGGTTTTTTTTCGATCTCTGGTTAATGGAGCATTTAAGAAGAGCAGAAAAGCTGGGAGGAAAGATGAAACAGCCTAGTTCACGACGGCTGAGACACCTGGTGATGTATACTTCTTTAGTATTACTGGCATAAAGAATACGCTAAACCCGCATGAACCATACAACACGTGTAGGCTACAAATAGATGTATGAATGCAGCGAATACGACGGACAACACTCATTCCCAGAGTCAGTTTTTGTTTTAATGAGGATAAACACTGATGATCGTCTACTATTGAACGCTTCAAGGAGCTTCCTACATCCTGTTGAAGAGCTTTTCATTACGGGAATTGGAGCTGTTCTCCCCTCCTTACAACAAACATGTTCATCACTTCATAAACGCTGAATAATCCTTATGGGTTTAGCACTTTCCCTTTAATAAAATAACAATTCTACTATTGCAGACATACAATTTCGGGTATCAAAATGAAACAACTTCTAAATTGCTCAATTCTGCTTCCCTGTCATCGGAGAGGGGACCGCATGAATTCGAAAATAAATGCATTTCAAAAATTCACGTTTGAAATTAAACCAGTATTGGGGTAATAGTTGACGGCCAGCAGGGGCAGCTCCAACAGTTTTATATAGGAGGGGGTTAGAGGTAGATTATTATTATTATTATTATTATCAAAAGAAGCGCTAAACCACAGGGGTCAGGTTAGAGTTAGAAATCTGGTTGAAGAGAGGGATAGGGGACTTGAAGCAGCGTTATTATTATCAGGGGAGGTTTTGGGGTAGGGGCTGATAGGGTTTCTGGGGTGTTTCAACACTCCCTTGTTTCGTCTCGGCGCCGCCCCTGATGGCCAGGCGTGTTCTCTCTTTTTCCCTTTTCTTAGTTCCTAAGCAGTGGGATAACAAGAGCATTAAGGGCTTCGCTCCACCTTCTTTTAAGTGAGGTTATCTCAAAATTACCAAGAATCATTTAATAATATCGTGGGTTTTTTTTTTAAGTTTGTGGAGAACGTTCGGGGGAAGGAACGAAACCATACCATAGCGATAGAGCAAAGAATACAACAATAAGAATAATACACCTAAACAGGAGCTACGCCAACAGTACAGAAATATAACAACGATAATAGTTATCCTCGAATAATATTGCTCTTGGCTGGAAGTCACCATTTAATTATGCTTCATTCTCCCACCTACTTATCCATCTAGTCCCAGTATAACACAGCTACTCAATATGACAACATAAGAGCAAAGGGATTACGAAGAGGGACGCGACCACCGTAATTTCCCCAATAAAAGTGACTTAGCACTTTAAGACCTGCTAGGTCTTCCAGTACCGAAGGATCGTGTGGGCAAATAGGAATCAAATCTACGGCCGCGACAATCCTAGTTTCACTTCCATACACTTCTCGCTATGTAAGGTTTATTAAGCACAAAAGTGAAAACACTTGTCACTGGTAAAATCAGTAATAGGAATCAAGCTTAAAACAATGTACCGATTTCAGCATCCAATTTTGAATCATCGACATTCGGAATAAGACAGAGGTATTTAAAAGATAAGTAAACCAATGATCTACATTCTACAGTATACAGAATGCTCTCGACCATTAGTAGTCAAAATTACGATTTCATGAGAGGGGTGGATTAAATGGGTCAATGGGAATCAAATTCTCGAGCAAGAAAGCGTCAGAGAAAATTATGGTGGCCTATTTTCATGTATTTTTTAATGTTACAGTTGTAAATGTATGGTTGTTATGGAGAAGGGTATGTGAAAAAAAGGAACGCAACTACTTTATTTTCGGATGCTTCTTGCAGTCAACATTATCAAATGCCAAGGCACCCTGCCAACACAGGGAAGATCTTGAGCGTTACCCTGCCAACACAGGGAAGATCTTGAGTGTTACCCTGCCAACACAGGGAAGATCTTGAGTGTTCACACTTACGAAGGTGTGCTAACTGTAGTGGAAAGTCAACCTTCTGCAACAAGTGTAATATTGGGTTGCATCCAAAGTGTCATGAAACGCATCATACACAGGAATAAATTTTATTTTTGACTGTTTAATAAGCTACAATCCCATTTAAGTTTTTGAATGATTTGGATTTTTTTAAATTATCAAATAAAATTTTACCTAATAAAAATTACATGATTTTCCAACCCAGGTGGACAGCGTCCAATTGTTTGGAAACCTGGTACTTGCTGAGTCTTTAACATTAAACCTTCTGACACATTACGAGAGTATCAATGTGAAGCATTTTATAATAGCAGTAATCTTTTTTCATTAATGGGTTAAATATTATATCTCATCAAGCGCAACAGTATAATAAACACTCATCGCCAACTTAAACGAATGCACATGCTGACTGACACTTAGAGCTGTGCCAAAGTATGGGTATCGAATGGATATCGTATGGGTATCGGCATCAGTCTAAAACTGAATATCGGTGAGACTTTGCCAATTGTGATGGTATTAATATCGGTCTAAAATCCAGTAAAGGAATCTGAATTTTTTTTTATATAGTCTCATCACTGGTGACAATAAAACGAGAGAGAGAAGACAGAGAACAATAACAGAGCAGTGTGTGTGAAGACCGAGGGAGGAATAATGAGGTGAAGGGGAGACAGACCCAGGACTGGAAGATATCAACTCAATAATAAACGGGGAAAGAGAGCAAGGGGAGTAAAAACTGAACAAACATGACGAATGAGAGAGAAGGGGTGATGAAGCATTTATCATTTCAAAATGGGAATAAATGGAAGCTCTTTCTAGTATAGTAGACAAGGAGAAAGGAAACAGGAAGCGAAGGAAAATTAGAAGTTCAAAGAGGAAAAGATGAAGAAGAAATATGGGGAAGGGCGAGGAGGTGGGTGAGCAGGAGGGGGAAGGGATAAGTGGATAGAAGAAAGAAAACCAAGGGTAGAGAAGGAAGTGAAGAAGGAGGACGTGAAAGTGGAAGAGGAAGTAAGAAAATTGAAGAAATGAAGGAGCTTGAAGAAACAAAGGTTAAAAACACAAGGAGTTTATGTTCCAAATAGTAATGGGCTGGAGGAGAAAGACAATAAGGAAACAAGCAGAAGAGCAAGTGTGGAAAGGAGGGAAGGTGAAGAGATAATGGGGGAAGCAAGGAAAGGAAAGAGAAAAAATATAATCATGGAGGAGTGCTAAACCTGTAGGTTCATACAGAGACAAGGGGAATGAGAGGCATTCAGATTCAATGCAAGGAAGCTAAGTGCAGGTTCAATTCTTTGGATCAAGAGCCCCCTTGCCAGCATCAAGGAACCTTCCTTAGCTCTACTCTACCAGAGCCTGAAAACCCTATAAAGAAAAACTGCCCGATAAGTGAACTCAAAGAAAGGACAAATGATTACAAGCCAAATACAACAGCAATCATAGAGACTAAGAAACTGCCAGTGATACTTAAAGATACTCTATAGTGCGTTTGTAGTCACGTGACCCGACCAGCTGCTATCTCAATGTGCTAATGGACAAACATCTCTTTTTTCATTAATTTAACTGAGAGAGCTAAACTCATAGGGGTCATTCAGAGCAACTGGAAATGTGAGGTAATCGGAGTCAATTCAAACAAAGGCAGATCTACTCTCATTCCCACTGAAGGTTTTATTCTTTCAATAATGTGTTAAGTCATACAAATGTCACTAGTATATATACCACTGTGATTTAAGTTATCATTATGTGATAAAACAGTACTAACCAATGGTGGTGGTCAGTGTTTTCATTTAAATTGAGTATATTATTGAAATGCCCAGGACTCGATAGTCTACCTTTAATCATATAAAATCTTTCTCTTATAAAAGTATCTATGTTGCTGATATCTCCCACAATAACAAACTGTACAGGAAATAATTATATCTGCCTAGGTTTGGATGCCTTTCTTGTATGTTAAGAAATACAGTAGTTTGTATATTAACTAGAATAGTACGAAATAAGACACTTGTTTGGAAAATTGAAGTTTATTTGAAAAATACACGGCAATGATATGACAGATAATTGATGTAATAAGAGATATGACTACCCTAGCTTTCACAAGCATTGCTACATGCTTCGACATGGAATCGACCAATGCTGAACACATTTTGGCAAGCTTTTCAGAGTGGTATCAGGTCCTAATAACTGCAGCAGTTAGCTTCTCCACAGTTGAACAGTCCTGTTTTACAATCCTGCATTTGGTTATTGCCTATAGATTCTCAATTGGGTTGAGGTTAGGAGAGTTTCCAGGCCAATTTAGAATGCTCAGCCCACTCTCTTCGAAGAATGTCAGCAATGAACAAGCTCCTGCCGGAAAATTACTTCTCCATCAGAAAACTCTATCCACAATGGGAAGCAAATGAGTTGCCAGGATTGTTTTGTATTGTCACTGTCCATTGTTCCCTCAACAATAACAAGCCGTCCAGGGCCAAAATATCATGTTAGATGGGTGTTTTGGCGCTTGTTTAATGTGTCCATTCTGAAAAGGTCTGCCTCTGTGCCATCTTATTACCCATGTACTTTAAAATGCACCTCATCTGAAAAATATAACCTTTCTCCATTCATCTGTCGTCCATCCCTCATGATCGAGTGCCTACCGCAGCCATTTTTTCTTCACAGCAGCAGTTAATAATTGTATCTTTACTGGCTTTCTGGCAGTTATGCCAGCTTCAAGGAGCCTTCGTCAGACAGTTAAAGAATCAACATTTATGCCAGTTGAAGCCAAATCTCTTTGTAGATCTTTTCTGGTTTTCTTAGGATCCTTCACACTATTTCTTTTGATAACCTTGCCATCGTGAGGTGTTGTCTTGTGTTTTCTTCCACATCTTCCTCGACGCAATGCTCCAAAATCACCAGTGTCATCAGCTCTCTTCAGAATCCGACCAACAGTTAACTTTGCTGGGCTCAAATTTTTGGTGATCTGAGACACAAATCAGTATATTTTCTATGAGCTACAATGCTGTACGCTTCCTAGGTGTAACATTCATCATGAATTTCAGCAGTAATCATGAATTGAAGGAGAGAATTTGGCAAAACCACATTCACTCATGGCGCATGCTTGCAGGAATAGCCTTACAGAACAACAGTTGTTGTAGCACTGATAAGAGTCACAGGGTAACATCACAGCTGGATGGTTGCCAGAAGTCGATAGCAACCTCTTCTAAATTGAAAAGAACCCAAACTACATTAATTAAGCCAGAGATTAAGACATATTATAAGATAATCACAAAATTTATTCCTGTCCCAATTAATTTTCACACTACTGTAAGTAAATGGCTGAGTTCATTCAAGAACCTAAACATTAATCGTCAAGGCAGGTACTTTGATACTGGCAAGGAGCTCTTGATCTAAGAAATTGGACGGACTGACCTCTATGGGATTAGCTCATTTTCCTAATTATAATAATAACTACGGTAGTTCAATTTACATGGGCATGTCAGTAATACGAAACATTAAGTGTGGACAGAGACACGGCCACACACTAGGACATTTTTTTTCCAACATGCTGGCCGTTTCCCACCGAGGCAGGGTGACCCCCCTCCCCCTCATACTATCACTGTCTTTGCAGAGCCACGCACAGATATGACAGTTTATATATCACTCTAAACAGCAATTACCCCAAACCCCTCCTTTAAGGTGCAAGCATTGTACTTCCCACCTCCAGGACTCAAATCAGGCTAACTGGTTTCCCTGAATCTCTTCACAAGATATTACCCTGCTCACACTCCAACAGTTCGTCAAGTCCCAAACACCATTTGTCTCCACTCACTCCCAACACTCACACATGCCTGCTGTATGTCCAAGCCCCTTGCACACAAAACCTCTTTCACCCCCTCCCTCCATCCCTTCCTAGGATGACCCCTATCCCTCCACTACATATTTATACACGCTCCAATTCATCCCATTTTGCTCCATTCTCTATAAATGATCAAACCACCTCAACAACCCCTCCTCACCCCTCTGAGTAATACTTTTAGCAAACCATACACGGGCGGAGATAGAACCCACGATCAGAGAGTCATAAAACTCCAGACCAATGCGCTAGCCACTGGACCAGCTGGCTACAATAAGATTCGTCCAACTAGGTATATTTATACACCATAGGAAGGTTAGCATAGGCATTTGTGGTCACAGTGGTGCCTATGCTAACCTTTCTATGGTGTATAAATATACCTAGTTGGACCAATCTTATTACAGCTAGCTGGCCCAGTGGCTAGCGCATCGGTCTGGAGTTTTACGACTCTCTGATCGCGGGGTCTATCCCCTCCCGTGGTATGGTTTATTTGCAATCGTATCATTATGATTTCATGAGTCATGAATACTTTTAGTAACTCAACACCTCTTCCTAATTTTCACACTATGAATTATCTCCATAATATTTGCGCCACACACTACCCTTAGACATGACATCTCTGCTGCCTCCACCCTCATCCTCCTCGCTACAACATTCAAAACCCATGCTCCACACCCATATAAGAGTGTTGGTACCATTATATTCTCATACAGTCCCCTTCTTTGCCTCCATGGATAATGTACTTTGTCTCCACAGATACCTCAATGCACCCCCACCTTTTTTCCTTCGTTAATTCTATGGTTTACCTCGTCCTTCATAAACCCATCTGCTGACAAGTCTATTCCCAAATATCTGAATATATTCACTTCTTCCCTACTCCCTCCAATCTGATATTCAGTTTTTCCTTACTAATCTCGTTTGATACTCGCATCACCTTACTCTTATCTATGTTCACTCAACTTTCTTTAAACACCCTCCCAAACTCATCCCCCTCACCTTTACAACTTCTATTCAGAATCAAAAGCACAGTATCATCAGAAAAAACTGTCCAACTTCCATTTTGTATTTGATTCCTCATAATTTAATCCCACCTCTTTCCTCAACACCTTAGCATTTACTTATTTTACAACCCCATCTATATGTTAAACAACCATGGTGACATTAGGCATACTTTTACTGGAAGGTAACCTCCCTCACTCCAACACACCCTAACCTGAGCCTCACTATTCTCATAAAAACTCTTTACAGCATTCAGTAACTTACTACCTATTCCACACACTTGCAACATCTGCCACACTGCTCCCCTATCCACCCTAACATATGCCTTTCCTAAATCCATAAAAGCAATGAAAACTTCCCTACCTTTATCTAAATACTACTGTTCACTTATATGCTTCAGTGTAAACACTTAGTCTACACATCCCCTACCCATTCTAAAGCTTTCATGTTCATATGCAATCCTGCTCTCTGTCTTACCTCTAATTCTTTCAATAATAATCCTAAAATACACTTTACCTAGTGTACTCAGTATACTTATTCCCCTATAATTTTTACAGTCTTTTGTCCCCTTCCCTTTATATAAAGGAACTATGCACACTCTGCTAGTCCCTTGGTACCTTCCCCTCTTTTGTACATTGAACAAAAGTACCAACCACTTCAAAACTATATCTCCACCCACTTTTCTGTCATGGTCCCATTCAGTTCCAGCTGCTTTACCCACTTTCATTCAACCCAATGCCTCATGCACCTCCCCCACACTCACATCCAGTTCTTCACTCCTAAAAGATGTTATACCTCCCTGGCCAATGCATGAAATCACTGACTATTGTGCCCCTTGAATGGGGTCCACTGCATATAATGTACATTTGATGAATACTGTCTTTCATATAATTTTATATTGCTGATATTTTCATTAATAGCTAAAATGAAAATATCTTGCTTTATATTATTATTTGACTTAGCTATGTCATTAGGTAGAATGTAACATTTACACTTCACGGTGGTCACTGTTTGAGACTTGTGGTTGGCTGTCCGCATTGGCAAACAGCATAGCTATCACCTTGATTGTTTACCTGCCGGCGCCGTGCTGGAGTACCACGGGAGAGTCACGTGATCGCACCTGAGTTGGGAGACTGTCCTCCCTTCATCTCTCTCTCCACAGCTCGTCATCACTCGACCAGCACCTCTCTCTCCATTTCTCTCGTCTCTGGCTTTGTTCGTTATTTAGACTTTGTTCTGCTAGAGTATGATTTCACTGGTGAGTCGAAACATACTTCCTGTAACTCTGTGTAACTCTGTTCACAGAGCATAGTTCAGACTTAGTGATTTTTGACATTTTACCGAGGTTGTGTGTTGTACTGACACTCTAAGTCAACCCAGGTTCCAAGCTATGGCTTCTGACCTATTTTGTGTGGCATCTATGCACCATCGTTAATACTGAACTTAGATTCAGTATTAAGGGAGTTTTATGACTTTTATGGAGGATCTGCTGATGGTCCCCAGTTAGGGTCGCTATTTTGTCTCCTTGTTCCTGACACTGTGCTGCTGCTTGTTACATTATTGTTGTTCGGCGAATCGTCATCATATTATTCAAACAAGCTGTTTTGATTGCCTGGTTGGTCAAGATGATACATTATTTGAGGACGTTTACTCAGTCACTGTTTAAGTCAAGTTGAGTCTTATTGAGATGTAATGAACAAATTTGAGCACACACACTCACACATTCACACACGTTTGTATATGCAAGTATTATTTTTATAATTGATGATAATGTACCAGATGGTACTGAAGAGTCATACTAATGAAAAATGCCCTCAGCACTATATTACCCAGTACAATTTCTCTTTGCACTACAAGAGAAGTGTAGGAGCTTATATCCTAAATTATATCAAATTCATTTACTTTGATTTTGTCCATCTAGACAACTTTGTTAATAAACTTCTCAATTTTTATTTTGTTAGTTAGTATCCTATCAGTTGCAATCATAAAGCACTATTAAAATTTATCAGAGTTTTAAAGGATAACTGGACCAGAATACTTTCTACTTGTTACAAAAACCAGAAACAGGCTGAATGCTAGAGGGGAGGGAAAGACCTTCTATTATTCTCTGGAGATGTCTATACTTAATAGATATCCCTCTCTTCATCAACATTTGAAAGCCATCTTCCCAATACCTCCAACTCCCCCCATCTACTAACTCCCCTAGTCTGTTTTTAACTGTCAAATCCATTCGTTCCCTAGGCTTTTTAAACTATTAATCTCACTCATAACTTTTTCTTATTCTCAGCAAAACTTGTTGACAGCACCTCACCCACTATCAATTGCTTTCCTCTCACATTCCTCCACCATTCTCTTAACTTCACTTTTCCTCTCCATATACTCCTCTCTTCTTGTATCACTTCTACTTCGTAAAAACCTCTCATAAGCAAACTTTTTCTCCCTTATCACACCCTTTACCATATCATTCTACCAATCACTCCTCTTTCCTCCTGCACCCATCCTCCTATATCCACAAACTTCTGCCCCACATTCTAACACTGCATTTTTAACCCTTTCAGGGTCCAAACCGTAGTTCTATGTCATGAGCTCAGCTCACTCAGATAAGCTGGATATGAGAGAATACATCTATGTGGTAAGTGTGCACCACATAAAACAAATCCTGCAACACAGTGCATAATTAGAGAAAAAAACTGAAACCGTAATTTTCGATTAAAACAGCGACTTTGCAGTGTTTTTTCGTGTACTTTTTATAGTTGTATTTGCGATTTCTTGATCTCATTTGATAGAATGGAAGATATATTACAGATATAGAGATGATTTTGATTGGTTTTAGTATTGGAAATGGCTTGAAACTGAGCTCAAAGTAGCGGAAATGTTAAATTTTTACCAATGTTCAAGAGTAAACAAATGACCTCACACGTCTAATACGCGCCAGCTGGTGGATCTAATATACGTTCTCAAATGTGGCGATATTATTTGTACAATTATTACAATATTGCATTACAGTAAATCTTCCATTTTTTGGTTTGAATAAAAATTCATTATGTGAATAAAAAATCAAAATGGAATTTATTTGTAAAGACTGAAAACATAACTAATGAACAGAGGAAATGTTAGTTTAGTGCTAGGAATGCCTGCATTGTTTATTCTGCACCCTATTTTGAAATTGGAATATTTTGAACTTTGAGATAAATTGGCTAAATTACCAATTTCCAATCACTTTATTTTGTAGTTGAAACAGTTGACTGGGCGATTTCTTGTGCCCAATCGATAGAAGAAAAGTAATACTAGTGAAATAGCAAAGAATTTGGTCGACTGTAATAATGAAATTGGCCTAAAATGGGAGTCAAAGTTGGCAAAATCACCGATGCGTAAATATCGCTGACGCATCAAAATTCGCGAGAGCATAATTTCGTCAATTTTCAATCAAATTTCATACTTTTTGTTTTATTACCTTCAGAAAAAGATTCTCTACCATTTCATAAGAAAAAATAAGATTTGTTTTTTTTTTTAAATTCTTGGACACTGGCGCACCCCTTCCAAAAATGGCCTTGGACCATGAAAGGGTTAGAATTATACCACCTCTCTTCAACCCCCACACTACCTATATTCTCACTAACCCACCTTTCTCCCAACAGATGCTTATATCTCGCCCTAACTTCCTCCTCCCTTAGTTTATAAACTTTCACCTCTCTCTTACTTGCTGTTGCCATTTTCCTTTTGACCATCTACCTCTTACTCTAACTGTATTATTATTATAATCAAAAGAAGCGCTAAACCACAGGGGTTATACAGCTACTCTAACTGTAGCTACAGCTAAATAATGATCTGCTATATCTGTTGCCCCTCTATAAACATGCACATCCTGAAGTCTACCCATTAACCTTTTATCCACCAATACATAATACAACAAACTACTTGTTACATGATATATATCTTGTATACTTATTTATCCTCTCTTTCTTAAAATACGTATTACTACATATTACCAAACTTCTTTCTATACATAATTCAATTAAACCCCCCCCCCCTTCCTTTTCATTTACCCCTGGCATCCCAACAGTTTTACCCACTTTAGCATTTAGGTCTCAAAACCCCCCACCCCCCCACACACACACAAGTATTCTCTTTCACTTGGTTCAAAACTCCCCAAGCACTCGCTCAACATTTCCAAAAATCAATCTCTCTCCTCTACACTTCTCTCTTCTCCAGCTGCATAAACACTTACAAAAACCCACTTTCACACCCAACCCTTATTTTACTCCACATAATCCTTGAATTAATTCATTTATATTCCCATAACATTTATATGCCATAACTGATAATTCAACATTATTGCTGCTACTTCCTTAGCTCTATTAAAAAAAAAAACCTGACTTAATCCCACTTATATCTCTTCCCTGAAACTCTCCTACTCCCTTCAGCTTTGTTTCACTTAGAGCCAGGATATTCAGCTTCTTTTCATTCATAACATCCATAATCATCTCTTTCTTATAATCTACACTACATCCACGCACATTCAAACATCCCAACTAAAGTTTTTTATTTTTATTTTTAGTAAGCTATATGGGAGAAGGGTTACTAGCCCATTGCTCCTGGCATTTTAGTTGACTTCTACAACACACATGGCTTACGGAGGAAAGATTCTTATTCCACTTCCCCATGGAGATGAAAGGAAATAAGAACTATTAAGAAAAATAAAAGAAAACTCAGATGAGTGTGTATACATAAAAGTGTACATGAACGTGTAAGAAAAAACAAAAACAAAACAAAAGCAGCAACAGCAAGAGCAGCAGCAGCAGCAAAGAAACAGCAACAGCAAAAGTAGTAATAGTAGTTAGTACATTAGAGCTCTAATATACAGTTTTGTTGGGACTCTGAGGTAAGCACACCATCACAAACAAGGTTAACTAACAGCATGCTGAAAGCTCACTGTGTGACATTATGTGCAAAAAAATTATTGCCAAGGAGGGAGTACAGTACACTAAAAGTACACTCAGAAAAAGGCCCATTCTCAAGGATACACTTGAGGTACACTCGGGAAAGGAGGACACTTAGGAAAGGGACACACTCAGGAAGGCAGATAGACTCAGGAAAGAGGGAAGGGCACACTCAGGGAGGAGACACTCAGGAAGGGGGAGGTTCAACTTATTCCTAGGACAGGAAAAATATGGATGTCATCACCTGTGGTGAAAGTTAGGATCCTCAGGTAATTAATGGTATAATTAAACTCAAGGAACATCAAAAATAAATAATAATGACATACACTTCCATCTTAATTACCAAGAAGCTATTTGTACTTTCTATAATAAATCTCTACACCTGCCTCTTCCTCCTCTTTCTCCCCTTCTTTCATCCCTTGTCCCTCTCCTTTTTTCATTTCCCTTCAATTTTCAGGATTTTCTTATCCTTCATTCACATCATTTCCTCCTACCTCATATTTCATTCATTATTTACAATTTTTTTCTTCTCATCTCTATCTCTTCTTCCTCCTTCACATATCTACCCTCTCACACAAGAAAGTTTAAGAATTTGAAATTCTTGAAAACTAAATTAGTTTTCAGTCATTTCTCACAACAACACACCATGTCTGTTCCAACATGTGGGATTATCCAGGGTGGTTATCCAGAAAAAGAGAGAATTGTCTAGGGAACCTAAATAATTCAGAATCAGGCAGGGACAATCAGATTCTCAAAGGAGATTACCATATATTAAATGATTAAGTCAGCAACCTAGGAAGGCTAAAATCACTATTAAAAATAATTTAAAATAAATAGTTTCAACTAATTCTCCAGAAAATAGTTACCTACAACTGTTCCTTTGAATCATTACCCAAGGACATATAAAAAACTTTAAAATTATTTTTATGTACTGTATTAAATCATAGTTTTATTGTTGATATTAAAATAAGAAATGTACACACTGTGAAGCAACTATATTTTCTTTTAACTGTAGAAGAAAGCAGGGGCAGCACCAGAATTTCTATACTGGGGGGTTAAACCTTTCGCTGTCCAGACCCCTGATCTGAAACATGTCCACGCTGTTCAAGAATTTAAAAAAAAAAAAATATGAAATGGTAGAGAATCTTTTTCTGGAGTCAACAAAACAAAATGTACAAAATTTGATGGAAAATTGATGACGTTAACTCTTTCGCGAATTTTGCTGTGTCAGTGATATTTATGTATCAGCTATTTTGCCCATTTTGAGTCCTATTTTAGGCCAATTATATTGTTCCAGTTGACCAAATTCTTAGCTATTTCACTAGTATCCCTTTCATTTTATCGAATGAGTACGTACAAGAAATCACCCAATCAACTATTTCTACCCAAAAAATGATCACCAATTGGTAATTTGGTCAATTTTACACAAATTTCAAAATAGGGTCCAGAATAAAAAATGCAGGCATTCCTAGCACTAAAATAATAGTATTTCCTATGTTCATTAGTTTTACGTTCCCAGGCTTTACACATGAATTCCATTTTTATTTTTTATTCACACAAAGAACTTTTATTCACACACAAAAATACCTTTACTGTTATGCAATATTGTAATAATTGTACGTATAGATAATATCAGTGCATTCGTGAACGCATATTAAACCCACAAACTGGACATGTACCGGAAGAGTGGCGTGATTTGTTTACTCTTGAATATAGGCAAAAATCAAACATTTCCACTACTTTGAACTCAATTTCAAGCTACAGTGGAACCTCAACTTACGAGTTTAATCCGTTCCGTGACCTAGCTTGTAACTCAATTTGCTCGTATATCAAATCAATTTTCCTCATTTAAATTAGCTGAAATGCCATTAATCTGTTCCAGCGGAATTCCTGCTCTCGGGAGGCAGGACAAAATACTTCAATATGACGCTAATATCAACTCTACGGCTTATTTATCTATCACAATTCATCTAATATGACATAATAAACAATATAAATTACATAGAAACATGATATATACACTAGAATGAATAAAATATGTCATTATGTGACTAGTGGTGGCGGCCATTTCCACTCACGCTCTGACCTTATCTTCCCATGCTCTTATTATAAGAGAAAACAGAGTGTTTGTGAGGCTAACTGCACTAGATCACTAGTTTCATAAGGAAAACACTGAAACAATGTATTTATAAAAAAGAAATATTGTATAAAGACATAATAAAACATAATAGAGAATGTAAAGAAATAAACTGGTTTTATAAAGTGTACGTACATATTTACGTACATTGGAGAAGAGATGGTGGCGGAGGTTGAGGGTGAAAGATAGGCAGAGCGGCATATGCTGTCAGTGGCCCTATAAACCCCAACAACAACATTGGAGGAGTTAGTTTCATTTCGTCCTTTTTCTATAGCTTAATCACTTAACTTACTTGCTACACTCTTAATGCTACACTTTATCGCTGAACTTAGCTGCTACAATTTGTTTTATATATGTTTTTCACTTCACTCTTCACTGATTTATCTATGATTTCATGCTTTAATCCCATGGAAATCATCCTCTTTTTTCTTCTCAGCACTGTCTTTTGCACTTACTTTCTTAGGACCCATGGTTAGAAAAAAGAAATTTGGCAAAATAACTGTAGAAAATGCAAGTAAAGCACGAGAGAAATGCTTCCATGGCGAGGAAAACAGTGCACTGTTCAGCGGATGTTTTGGCATTTGCTGCACAAACTAGTGGCAGTGTTCTGAAGCTCCTCAATATTATTATTATTATTATTATTATTAATTTAGGGAACTGGAGCACAGATTCAATTACCTAGATCAAGAACCTTGATGCTGGTGAGGGGCTCTTGATCTAGGGAATTGAATCTGTGCACCAGTTCCCTAAATTAATATTTTTTTTTTATTTATTAACACATCAGCCGATTCCCACCAAGGCAGGGTGGCCTGAAAAAGAAAAACTTTCATCATCATTCACTCCATCACTGTCTTGCCAGAAGGGTGCTTTACACTACAGTTATAAAACTGCAACATTAACACCCCTCCTTCAGAGTGCCGGCACTGTACTTCCCATCTCCAGAACTCAAGTCCGGCCTGCCGGTTTCCCTGAATCCCTTCATAAATGTTACTTTGCTCACACTCCAACAGCACGTCAAGTATTAAAAACCATATGCCTCCATTCACTCCTATCAAATACGCTCACACATGCTTGCTGGAAGTCCAAGCCCCTCGCACACAAAACTTCCTTTACCCCCTCCCTCCAACCTTTCCTAGGCCGACCCCTACCCCGCCTTCCCTCCACTACAGATTTATACACTCTCGAAGTCACTCTGTCTCGTTCCATTCTCTCTACATGTCCAAACCACCTCAACAACCCCTCCTCAGCTCTCTGGACAATCGTTTTGGTAATCCCGCACCTCCTCCTAATTTCCAAACTCCGAATTCTCTGCATTATATTCACACCACACATTGACCTCAGACATGACATCTCCACTGCCTCCAGCCTTCTCCTCGTTGCAACATTCATCACCCATGCTTCACACCCATATAAGAGCGTTGGTATAACTATACTCTCATACATTCCCTCTTTACTTCCATGGACAAGGTTCTTTGTCTCCACAGACTCCGAAGTGCTCCACTCACCCTTTTCCCCTCATCAATTCTATGATTCACCTCATCCTTCATAGACCCATCCGCCGACATGTCCACTCCCAAATATCTGAATACATTTACCTCCTCCATACTCTCTCCCTCCAATCTGATATCCAATCTTTCGTCACCTATTCTTTTTGTTATCCTCATCACCTTACTCTTTCCTATATTCACTTTCAATTTTCTTCTTTTACACACCCTACCAAATTCATCCACCAACCTCTGCAGCTTCTCTTCAGAATCTCCCAAAAGCACAGTGTCATCAGCAAAAAGCAACTGTGACAACTCCCACTTTGTATTTGCTTCTTTATCTTTTAGCCCAACACCTCTTGCCAAGACCCTCGCATTCACTTCTCTTACAACCCCATCTATAAATATATTGAACAACCACGGTGACATCACACATCCTTGTCTAAGGCCCACTTTTACTGGGAAATAGTCCCCTTCCCTCCTACACACTCTAACCTGAGCCTCACTATCCTCATAAAAACTCTTCACTGCTTTCAGTAACCTTCCTCCTATTCCATACACCTGCAACATCTGCCACATTGCCCCCTATCTACCCTATCATACGCCTTTTCCAAATCCATAAATGCCACAAAAACATCTTTACCCTTATCCAAATACTGTTCACCTATATGTTTCACTGTAAACACTTGGTCTACACACCCCTACCTTTCCTAAAGCCCCCTTGTTCATCTGCTATCCTGCTTTCTGTTTTACTCTTAATTCTTTCAATAATAACTCTACCATACACTTTACCAGGTACACTCAACAGACTTATTTCCCTATAATTTTTGCACTCTCTTTTGTCCCCTTTGCCTTTATACAAAGGAACAATACACGGTCTCTGCCAATCCCTAGGTACCTTACCCCCTTCCATACATTTATTAAATAATAGCACCAACCACTCCAAAATTATATCCCCACCTGCTTTTAACATTTCTATCTTTATCCCATCAATCCCAGCTGCCTTACCCCTTTCATTCTACCCACTGCCTCACGAACTTCCCTACACCCACAACTGGTTCTTCCACACTCCTACAAGATGTTATTCCTCCTTGCCCTACACACAAAATCACAGCTTCCTGTCTTCATCAACATTTAACAAATCCTCAAAATATTCTCTCCATCTTCCCGATACCTCTAACTCTCCATTTAATAACTCTCCTCTCCTATTTTTAACTGTCAAATCCATTTGTTCTCTAGGCTTCCTCAACTTATTAATCTCATTCCAAAACTTTTTCTTATTTTCAACAAAATTTGCTGATAACATCTCACCCACTCTCTCATCTGCTCTCTTTTTACATTGCTTCACCACTCTTTTAACCTCTCTTTTTCTCTCCATATACTCTTCCCTCCTTGCATCACTTCTACTTTGTAAAAACCTCTCATATGCTAACTTTTTCTCCCTTACTACTCTCTTTACATCATCATTCCACCAATCGCTCCTCTTCCCTCCCGCACCCACTCGCCTGTAACCACAAACTTCTGCTGAACACTCTAACACTACATTTTTAAATCTACCCCATACATTTTCGACCCCATTGCCTACACTCTCACTAGCCCATCTATCCTCCAATAGTTGTTTATATCTTACCCTAACTGCCTCCTCTTTTAGTTTATAAACCTTCACCTCTCTTTTACTTACTGATTCTATTTTCCTTGTATCCCATCTACCTTTTACTCCCACTGTAGCTATAACTAAAAAGTGATCTGATATATCTGTAGCCCCTCTATAAACATGTACATCCTGAAGTCTACTCAACAGTCTTTTATCTACCAATACATAGTCCAACAAACTACTGTCATTACGCCCTACATCATATCTTGTATACTTATTTATCCTCTTTTTCTTAAAATATGTATTACCTATAACTAAACCCCTTTCTATACAAAGTTCAATCAAAGGGCTCCCATTATCATTTACACCTGGCACCCCAAACTTACCTACTACACCCTCTCTGCATGTTTCTCCCACTTTAGCATTTAGGTCCCCTACCACAATTACTCTCTCATTTGGTTCAAAAGTTCCTATACATTCGCTTAACATCTCCCAAAATCTCTCTCTCTCCTCTACACTCCTCTCTTCTCCAGGTGCATACACGCTTATTATGACCCACTTTTCGCATCCGACCCTTATTTTAATCCACATAATCCTTGAATTTACACATTTATATTCCCTCTTTTCCTTCCATAACTGATCCTTCAACATTATTGCTACCCCTTCCTTAGCTCTAACTCTCTCAGATACTCCTGACTTAATCCCATTTATTTCTCCCCACTGAAACTCGCCTACCCCCTTCAGCTTTGTTTCGCTTAGGGCCAGGACATCCAACTTCTTTTCATTCATAACATCGGCAATCATCTCTTTCTTATCATCCGCACTACATCCACGCACATTCAGACAACCCAATTTTATAAAGTTTTCTTCTTCTCGTTTTTAGTAGATTTGTACAGGAGAAGGGGTTACTAGCCCATTGCTCCCGGCATCTTAGTCGCCTCATACGACACGCATGGCTTATGGAGGAAAGATTCTTTTCCACTTCCCCATGGACAATAGAGAAAATAAAAAGAACAAGAGCTATTAAGAAAAAGAAGAAAAACCCAGATGTGTGTATGTATATATATGCATGTGTATGCCAGTGTAGTGTGACCTAAAGTGTAAGTAGAAGTAGCTAGATATACCTGTTATCCAGCGTGTTTATGAGACAGAAAAAAGACACCAGCAATCCTACCATCATGTAAAACAGTTTCAGGTTTCTGTTTCACAGTCACCTGGCAGGACGGTAGTACCTCCCTGGGTGGTTGCTGTCTACCAACCTACTACCTATATTAATAATAATTTTTTTTTTTTTATTAACACATCGGCCGATTCCCACCAAGGCAGGGTGGCCCGAAAAAGAAAAACTTTCATCATCATTCACTCCATCACTGTCTTGCCAGAAGGGTGCTTTACACTACAGTTATAAAACTGCAACATTAACACCCCTCCTTCAGAGTGCCGGCACTGTACTTCCCATCTCCAGAACAGCACGTCAAGTATTAAAAACCATATGCCTCCATTTACTCCTATCAAATACGCTCACACATGCTTGCTGGAAGTCCAAGCCCCTCGCACACAAAACTTCCTTTACCCCCTCCCTCCAACCTTTCCTAGGCCGACCCCTACCCCGCCTTCCCTCCACTACAGATTTATACACTCTCGAAGTCACTCTGTCTCGTTCCATTCTCTCTACATAATAATTATAATAATAATAACGAGGAGCTTCAGAACACCGCCACTAGTTGGCGGAGCGGACTGTTTACCTCGCCGTGAAGAATTTCTCTCATGCTTTGCTTGCATTTTCTACAGTTATTTTGCCAAATTTCTTTTTTCTAACCATGGGTCCTAAGAAAGTAAGTGCAAAGGACAGTGCTGAGAAGAAAAAGAGGATGATGTCCATGGAATTAAAGCAAGAAATCATAGATAAACAAGCGAGGTGTGCAGGTTGTAGGTTAAGGGGAAAGCGGGGGAAGCTTGCTCATAACTCGGATGTTGGCTCGTAACTCAGAGCAAAAATTTGATTAAGCGACAGCTAGTACGTACCTCGAAAAACTCATATGTTGGGACACTTGTAAGTCGAGGTTCCACTGTATTTTCATTCCTGAAACCAATCAATATCATCTTTACTTCTGTAATATATCTTCTATTCTATCAATTGAGGCCAAGAAACCGAGAATACAACAATAAAAACCATGCAAAAATACACTGCAAAGTCACTTGTTTTAAACCAAAAACACGGTTCCAGTTTTCCCCATTATACACTGCTTGCTGCAGGATTTGTTTTTATATGGTGCACACTTACCACATAGACCCATTCTCTCATATCTAGGCCCAAATTTACTGCTCACAGCTTCTCTGAGTGAGCTGAGCTCATGGCATACAACTACAGCATGGACGGTGACATCAAAGCCGCAGTACTACAGAATGGCCAGTGAAGTGGTTAATGGTGGCTATCTTGCTGAAAGGGGAGCTAGAAGACTTGTTTCAAAGCAGCAATGTTATTATTACTATTTTTATTTGGGAGGCTGAGGTAATTTTTGGGGGGCTGAAAAACTCCCTCAAACTTTCCTATGGTGCTGTCCTGCAGGGCATAGAGATTAGTTACACTATAAGATGCATAAACAGAAAACTGGAAAGGAATAGACATGCAATGACAAGTGTAATCTTGGAAGTGAAAAATAAGAAAGTCAGAAGGCCAAGGACCTTAAACTGAAATGTAGTGTGAATCAAGCTCCTACCGGAGAGTTCCACCTCTCCAACCTAAAGATTGGGCTAGCTTCTGCTGGAGGCAGGAGCCCTTTGTGTTTGAGGCAGTTATGCACAGCCCTTTAAACAATATAAAACCCATGCTGAAGTACAAGAAATACAAAAATAAATATGGAGAGAAGTGCAGATTCACTAAACAGAGCAAGGGACAATCTTGTGATCCAAGGAGATTTCAGTCTAGAAAGCTTTCAAGATCAAAATTCATCCCTTTATGCTTCACCAACACCAGTTCACACTCTTTACATATAAGAGTAAAAGTGAAACCTCCATAAAATGGACTAATAGGGTAGAGGAAAGTCCACTTGAGTGATAATACTTTGTATGGAAGTGACTGATGTAGTAGATGGACTGCCAAGCATAAAGCAACTCCCAAATGTAGCAGACTTAGTCCTCTGCACTGATGGAAAACCAGACATACTAATAATCAACTACAGTATCACAATACAGTACAGTAATTTACAATATACATATACCTTTGATGGGTTTCAAGAGTTTTCCTACTCCCAAAGCCTGGCCCTAAGTCAGGCTTGTCTTATGCTTGCCTGACCAGTCAGGCTATTGCTGCCGGCAGCCCACCGTTCCATGTATCCATCACAGCCTGGTTGATCAGGCACTTGGCAGAGGAAATTGTGAATTTTTTTCTAAAACCTCTACACTTGTTCCAGGAGTGTTTCTGATATCTGGTAAAATTTTAAAAAGTCTGGGGCATATAAGCTGACACAACATTCTCTTATTGTGTGCAGTGTGCCTCTGCCTTTTACTAATGTTTATGTTACATACCTAATAATTAGATATAAAAGAACAGTAGAGTACAGTAATTTCTTACTTATTTTGGTGCATAGATGAGCTTACAGTTGGATTACCATGTTGTCTAGTGGTGACTCAAAATGGTGTATTCAGAGGAGCTGTAAAACTGATGTATAACATCACAAATAGAGTGGGAGTCATACAAGTAGATGGTGCAGATGTACGTAGATGGTTTGAGGAAACGCATATGCACTACTAACCTCACCCTAAGTTTTTATGCTAATCAAGCCATAGCATGTGAGGAAGCATCAAAGACATACCTTACTTATCCCAAAATCTATGCCTGTATGGCCTGCTAACTTCTTAGCAGAAAAACAAAGCATAACAGAACAAGCATTAACAACAGAAGCTTGCTAGTGAACATACCATTTATGCACTGCTTTGTCAACCCCTGTGTCTTGAGCCTTTTTCATACACTTTCTAGGAACTGCCTAGCCTCTACACTGTACTTCATAGCATATACTGTGTCTTTGCTTCTATAAATATCAGACTTTGCTTTCCTACCTAATATTCATTATACACCCAAGCCACCAGACTCTACTTTCCTTATTAATTCAAATTTCTGCTTAACACTCAAGTTCACATGCTTCTTGGAACCATTATTTGCTTTTCAGGCCTTTGTTAATAACACTGTAGAGAGCACTTTATTAAAATAATAATAAACACTAAAAACAGGGAAAATTGGAGACCAAATGATTATATTATTGAGAAGTCGGAAGTACAATAACAAAAACAGGCTGAGCCACCTGCCCCAGAAGAATGAAAACAGACAGGTTGAAGATGAAGCTAGACCAGACAAACTAGTGATAGGGTGGACTTGATCCATTTCATCGATGGTACAACTGGACAATACAGCAGTGCAATGCAGCAGACTTGGCCCACTGCATTAATAATTTTACTTGATTCCCCATTCAGCAGACTTGCCGAGCTTTAAATCTGGCCAGATTTTTGTTCATTTTACCCACTATCTGCTTTACAGAGGCCCGTTATACTGAAGGTTTACTGGTATTAGCATTGTATAGTTACCTTGGATTGCCGCGAAGAGCTGCATGATGAAGGGAATTAAAACCATTGTTGTTTGTAAGGGTGATGTCAGCTGCATGATCCAGTAGAAGAGTTAGAATATCATCTCGCTTTTTGGAGACAGCGTCATGAAGTGGAGTGTCACCTTCATGGTCCTACCAAATCAAACAATTATCAGCCTACAAGATATTATTCAGATCAATATGATGATACATCCCCAAAAAGTGTCTAATATATTACCGATGAACTGTTTGCTTGAGAAATTTCCCTTGGAGGGATGGTCACAAAAGGAAAGCCTCTAGACATCCCTATCCAAACATTCCTGATACCTGTTCTATGAAATTTCCTATATTTGCACAAGAAACCTCTTGTATACTACTTCTCTTATCCTTTCTGAAATGTTTATTGCCTACCAATCATTCCAAACTCTTAGAATGTTAGGTAATGTCTATTCCTAAAATCCTATCATCCATCACTATCTTAAAACATTTTTCATATAAGAGTTTACAACTCTACACTTCAAACTTTTATCTTTTGCTTGTAATGTATTTTTTACCTTTCCTATACTAACTTTTTAAATCATTCACTTAAACAGCCTAATTTGTAAATTAGTCTCAATCCAGGTCCACATTTAGTTCCCAAAGGCTAGGGTCAGCAGATGATACTGCAGGTGTTTAGGAAGTCTTTCTTTAGATCCATGGCAGCATTCCAGAAGCCTGCTCAAGTGCCATTACCTAACGAATTTACTCCCTTAAGGAATAATGTCACGTAGGTTAGTCTATTTCAGACCCCCAAAAATACACTTCCACAAGCACTTACAATATTATACTTACATAATTGTACGATTTCCGGGGTGTTCGTTACTCGGGGGTCCACTGTATCTTTATTCCTTCCACTGTACTCATTCCTCCCTTCATTATTTTATGTTTGTGCAGTACAGATCCTAAATATCTAAATTCTTTAACTTCTTCAAATACTTCATTGTCCACTGTAATCATGTGCTCCATCGCATCCTGTCTATGTTTCATAAAGCAGAGCAGAAGCTATCTCTTTACTGATATATAAAAAATATCACCAAAATTTTCTATTTACTTTTAACTTTTTTATACAGCACACTTATAAACACAATCACTATTTTCTAAACATTTCTCCCCTCATTCTAGTGGCTTGGCTCCTACCCTGACTATTCAACCTTTGATTTCTATCACGAGTCCTTCAACATATATACATATACGTATATATACATGTGTAACATACCAACTATCCAATAATATACATTTTTAAAGCTCCCAGAAGATACTCACATCTACTCAGTCATAAGCTTATTCCATGAATACAATATAGAAAACTAATTCTTTGTTCAGAATTTACTGTACACAGATTTTATAAAGACAAATAAATGAACTCACCTGTAGACTTGGGTGACCTCCAAGCTCAAGAAGTGTCTTCACAACGCCAACATGCCCCTTGTTGACTGCAACATGGAGAGGAGTTTGCCGTCGTTTACTACGAGCATTCAAGTCTGCACCAGCACTGGCCAGTATCTGAACAACACCTGGTTCATCACCATAAGCAGCATGATGGATGGCACGGTCTCCATCTTTGTCCTACAATAAACATCCATTTATGTTCATTTAACAATAGTATATAGCATACTAATTCAACTAGATGCTTTGCTAAACAATGCAAACCACCTTCATATTGTATAATTTAACATTCTTCTCTTCTTCCAACAAACAAGCCGCATCCCACCAAAGCAGGATGGCCCAAAAAGAAAAACATAAGTTTATCTTTTTAACTTTAGTAATGTATACAGGAGAAGGGGTTACTAGCCCCTTGCTCCGGCATGTTAGTCTTCTCTTATAACATGCATGGCTTAGGGAGGAAAAATTCTGCTCCACTTCCCCATGGAGATAAGAGGAAACAAACAAGAACAAGAACTAGTAAGAAAATAGAAGAAAACCAGAGGGGTGTGTATATATATACAGTGGACCCTCGGTTAACGAATACCCCGGAAATCGTGCAATTATGTAAGTATAATTTTGTAAGTTCTTGTGGAAGTGTATTTTTGGGTGTCTGAAATAGACTAACCTACGTGAAATTTTTCCTTAAGGGAGTAAATTCGTTCGGTAATGGCACTTGAGCAGACTTCAGGAGTGAAGTTTTTACGAAACTCGGGGGTCCACTGTATATATATATATATATATATATATATGCTTGTACATGCATGTGTAGTGTAACCTAAGTGTAAGTAGAAGTAGCAAGACGTACCTGAAATCTTGCATGTTTCTTCTTCTTCTTTCAACAAATCTGCCGTATCCCACCGAGGCAGGGTGGCCCAAAAAGAAAAACATAAGTTTATCTTTTTAACTTTAGTAATGTATACAGGAAAAGGGGTTACTAGCCCCTTGCTCCTGGCATTTTAGTCGCCTCTTATGACACGCATGGCTTACAGAGGAAAAATTCTACTCCACTTTCCCATGGAGATAAGAGGAAACAAACAAGAACAAAAACTAGTAAGAAAATAGAAGAAAACCAGAAGGGTGTGTGTGTATATATATATATATGCTTGTACATGCATGTGTAGTGTGACCTAAGTGTAAGTAGAAGTAGCAAGACGTACCTGAAATCTTGCATGGTTATGAGACAGAAAAAAAGACACCAGCAATCCTACCATCATGTAAAACAATTATAGGCTCCCGTTTTACATTCACTTGGCAGGACGGCAGTACCTCCCTAGGTGGTTGCTGTCTACCAACCTACAATCTCGAATCATTTAACAGATCAGTACCGTACAGTGGACCCCCGTATTTCGTGATTATTCCGTTCCAGAGGGCGCTCCGAACACCGAATATAACAAACTCCGAATCTATTTTCACCATAAGAAATAATGGAAATTCAATTAATCCGTTTCAGACACCCAAAAGTATTAAAATAAATATTGTTTCCACATTAAATTACACAGAAAAGAATAAGATACAAAGTACATAAAACAGTAATAACTTGACACTTACCTTTATTGAAGAGTTGTTGATGTGTGGAAGATGGAAGGAGGGGGGAGGAAGGAGTAGTTGCTAGTGTTTGGAAGGGGAATCCCCTTCCATTAACACTTCAGGTACTAAGTTCTTTTCTGGGGTTACATCCCTTCTTTTTCTTTTAATGCCACTAGGACCAGCTTGAATCACTGGACCCCTGTTGCTCAAAAAAGTGTTCCAGAGAGTTCTGTTTCTGGTGAATGTTTGGAATTGTGCTGGCGACAGGGGTGTGTTTGTGGACAGGAGAAGACAGTCCTTCAAAATGACACTAATATAAACTCTATGGCTTATTTATCTATCACAATTCATCTAATATGACATAAACAATATTAATAACATAGAAACATGACATATACTCTAGAATGAATAAAATGTCATTACAAATGTGAGGACTGGTGTTTGTGTTGTTTGTTGTTGGGTATATAAAGGCCACTGAAAGATACGCCTGAAATAGTGATGGCCGCCAGACACGGAGGTGTTGTCAGTCACCCTATATAACTCCAACAACATTGGAGGAGTTAAGTTTCGTGTCATCATTTTTCTATAGATTAATGGCTTAACTTACTTGCTACACTGTTAATGCTACACTTTATCGCTGGCAGGCACTATAGCCTTTATCAACTCCTGCTATTTTAGTATCATATCGTAGAATCACTAAATCACTTAAGAAACATTCTCCCTAGTGCCAGCCCTTTACCAAAGGGCTGGCACTAGGAGCTTTCTTGGGGCCCATGGTGGCTTATTTAGCAGTTGCAAGTACTAAAAACAATGGAATAATGACAAAATGTATGGTATGAATGCGTGGGTGCTGGTAAACAATGACACATTGACTCTCAATGGAGTGTCGGGCCGCTCAAGCCACGCGTACGCGTCCGGGACGAATCACGAACTCCGAGCGGATCCACGAACACCGAACCAATATTTTTCCGAAAAAATATCACGAACTCCGATTTTTACGAACTCCAGGGGTCCACTGTATTCCAGAAATGTACTTATTCACATCAATCATTTCATAATCAACCTTTTATCAACTACATCCTTTTCAATATTCTTTCTTTCATCATGGCATTCTACCAGAACAATTTTCACTACATTACCTTCATAACTATTAATAACACATACACTCTTGTATTCCAGAACAGACTATTTCTGAACATATTTTTTGCTTTTCACTGCAAATTCTTTCATTAATACAATTTTGCCACACATCTTTCCCTATGTACCTCTTAAATCTTTTTTTTCAGCCTTTCTCTCCATTTACAGAACTGCAAAAACACCCCTCAATATAACCATTACCACTAATTCCATCAATGTTTGCTCCATTCACTTTCCAAACTTCATCAGCACCACCAAGGAAATCTACAGCCTGTGTTTACACTACTTGCCACAGTACTCCCTCAAATTATGCTAACAACTAACAGCATGAAACAACTACTAACCATTATAAGCATGATGTCAGAATACAGATCATATATTTAGGGGTTTATTACTGCCAGGAATTACATGGTGACAGCAAAAAGTGCCCTTTCAGTGAGCACTCAGGCCTCAGGTTTCAGCAGTGCACATCTTCCCAAATCTTGTACTGTACAGCCTACACTATCCTACTACAGCACACTGTTATAAAGGACTAAACTTGGTATATGGTACTCTTTCACCAATATATTCAATACTAGGATGAAGTCTGGCATTCCCAGGTGACCTATCATTATTATTTGCAAATTTTTATGGTTAAGGTATATTAAGTGTTTATTCTCTTATCAATGTCAGAAGATCAGAGCAATGTTTAAACGCACATGGCAGCATTTAGTGACGACTGCAGTTTCAAGATTCACCAGGATCTCTAGGACTGTTTGCCCAAGAATATGAAGGATGCATTACCATGTATATACTATCTACAATGCAGTGGTAAACATCCTCTATAAGCTAAATACACATTTGTTCTCAAACTAGCCACCAATTTCAATAAGAAGCATTATTTTATGAACAAAATGTGTAACATTACAGTAAATGCAAATAAGCATTCTTGATATTTTATCAAGAAAAAGCAGCAGTAAAAAAATAAAGGAAAAGTAAATAAAGTCTAAACCCATATGGTATTCCCATTAAAAATGCATATACAGTGGACCCCCGAGTAACGAGCAAAATTCATTCCAGAAGCCTGCTCAAGTGCCATTACCGAACGAATTTACTCCCTTAACCCTTTCAGGGTTATTGACGTACTAGTACGGCTTACGCGCTGGGGTTATTGACGTACTAGTACGCATAAATTCTAGCGCCTTCAAATTAAGCGCGAAATGGCTGGTAGGCCTAGTGGTGAGAGAATGGGTCTGCGTGGTCAGTGTGCGCAGTAGGAAAAAAATCGGGGAGCCAGTGGTGCATTGTGGGAACGCCATGTTAGTACACATTTTTCACCATGCCTGGCGGTAAGAAACTCCTCACTCCTCGGCGAATTGGGACTCTTTTGTTCCCCAGTGACAGTTCTAACACCGATGGGAGTGTCAGTGGTGATGAGTTTCAAGGTTTTGAGGCAGTTGTGACCGAAACTAATGATCATAATACCGGTAATATTGAGGAAAACCCAGACGACCCTCAGCCCTCCACCTCCGGTGCTGTGGCATCTTGTTCACGCTCAATTGTACCAGAACGAAAGAGGAAACTGTTATTTACTCATATCCCAGACTCTGATGTGAGCAATGGTGATGATAGTGATAGTGAATATGAACTCCAAGCTCTTCAAAACAGTTCCAGTAGCGAGAGTGGTGTGGAATATTCTCCAGTGAAGCGTCAGTATATACGACGGTATATGCGCTCTGGTAGCATGCCATATGCTGTTCCAAGGGGAAGGAGTACATCTCGGAGTACATCCCGTGGGGGTACAACAGGAAGTGATAGTGAAAATGACAATGTTAGTGTTGCAATTGGAATGAGAAATGCGCAAGCATCTGTTAGTGGTAGTGGTGGTGGTGCCAGGCGCGAGGCACCAGCAGTGGACCATGCTGGCACCGATGCCGCTGAGTCAGCTCAGGTACAACAAAGGCAACCCTCACCCACCCACCAACCCCCACAACCACAACCTCCACTTCCACAACCCCCACAACCACAACCTCCACTTCCACAACCCCCACAACCACCTGTAAATATCCAGTACCCACCAGCAGACCACACCTGGGATTGGCAAGAAGCTGACAATTTTATTCCCAGTCCCCATCAGTTTGATGAAAGTCAATGTGGAATACGCCCATCTTGTCCACTTGGGAACAATGCCAGTGAACTGGAATGCTTTGAATTATTCTTTGATGAACCTCTGATGGATATTATTGTCAGGGAAAGCAACAGATACTACGAGTACACCATGGCAAACACAATACTTTCACCAACATCACGCCTCAACAGGTGGAAAGAGGCAACTGTGGCTGAGATGTACTTGTTCTTTGCCACAATAATGCTTATGCCTCATGTTTATAAGCACAGTGTCAAATCATACTGGTCGACAGACCGCCTGATTGCAACACCAGGTTTCAGTGATATAATATCAGTGAATCGATTTGTGCTACTGCTGAGGATGCTACACTTTTCAGACAAAACCACCCTGACAGAAACGATAGGTTATATAAGATTAGAAATGTGTTTCTGTATCTGAAAGAGAAATTCAATATGCATTTTTATCCCTTCAGGAAGCTTGTTATTGACGAGTCACTGATTCTGTTCAAAGGTAGACTGTCGTTCAAGCAGTATATACCAAGCAAGAGGAAACGCTTTGGTATAAAGTTGTTTGTGCTTTGTGATTGCTCCAGTGGTATTGTATTGGATATTATTGTGTACACCGGAAGTTATACATTGCAAGATACCAGGAGGTTATTGGGTATCTCTGGTGATGTGGTTAGAACAATGATGGAACCATATCTTGGTAAGGGGCATATATTATATACTGATAACTGGTACACAAGCCCCTCCTCAGTGATTTTTGCAGTGAATTTGACAGATGTGTGCGGTACAGTGCGTGCAAATCGTAAGCATATGCCAAGGTTCAATGCAGGCACTCGTAGAGGTCAGGTGCAAGCGTTTGCTGCCAATGACATCATGGCATTTCGGTGGCATGACAAACGAGATGTCACACTGTTGTCATCTATTCACCCTAACGAAATGACAGACACTGGCAGGGTGAGTAGAGAGACCGATGAACCCATTCTAAAACCTGCAGCTGTGATTGACTACACTCTCAATATGCGATTAGTGGACAAATGTGACATGCAGATTGGGTTTGCTGATTGTGTTCGCAAGAGTTACAAGTGGTACATAAAACTCTTTTTTCACATTCTGGACATTACCATGCTCAATGCTTATAATATCTATAAGTTGAAGACCACAAACAAACCACCATATGGCGAATTTTGTTTGTCTGTCATCAGACAAATAATATTCAAGTACCAAGGAGCAACACCTGCAATAGAAACACGCCCAACACCAAGTCATCAACACCTACCCTCTCATCTGAGGCTTGGTGGTGAACACTTCCTAACAAAACTGCCTGCTACTGCTTGCAAGAAAAAGGCTCAGAAGAGGTGTTTTGTCTCTGCACATACAAAAAAACGCCCACAACAACGCAAAGACACTCGTTTTATGTGTGTGGAATGTGAAACACCACTGTGCATGGAACCATGTTTCAGAGACTTCCACAGGCTGCAGAACTTCTAGAAACATGTCCAGTGACTCTATGTATGTATATATATGATTGAACAATATAAATAACTAATATTTGTTATTGTAAAAATTTGTGAATACATTGTGTAAACAAATTAGTGAAAGAAACTTCATGTGAATATTGTGTAATAAATAGTGAGTGAATATTTGAAAAACAGCACTTATATTGGTCTCACAGGCCATAAAAGTTATTTGCAACAACAACAAAAAAATTCGATCAGAAAACAAGTCCAAGAAAGAAAAAAAAATATTACCGGGTGACCGGCAGTCGGCGATGTTGCCAACACCGGTTCCATTTTCGTCAAATTCAAATCTCTATATCTTGGTGAGTATTGATCGCAAAAATGTATTTTTTAGCCTATTAGATTTAGAAAAAAAACTCTATCATTTCATAAGAAAAAATAATTTTTTTTTTTTTTTGAAATTCATGGACCCTGAGAACGAGATTCGGAGACCCCCTTGGACCCTGAAAGGGTTAAGAAATAATGTCAAGTAGGTTAATCCATTTCAGACCCCCAAAAATACACTTACAAAAGCACTTACAATATTATACTTACATAATTGTACGATTTCCAGGGTGCTCGTTACTCGGGGGTCCACTGTAAATTATAATCAGAATTCATTATGTGGTATTTCTTTGCCTATTTCAGTTATGAGTGGAAGTGATCACCTGCTAAATATGTATAGATACAACAAACAAAACTCATACCTCTTTTTCCACGTGAGCATTGTGTCGAAGCAATATATGTATGACTTCCAGGTGCCCATTCTGGCTAGCTGCCTGCAGTGCTGTGTGTCCCGCAAACACCCCATTAACATCTACATCTCCTTTCTTCAATATTTCATCAACCTAACAGTACATAAAAAAAATCATACAATTACTGATATTTTCTTAAATTTACCAAATACATAAGTTACGTATATGAAGTTTATCATTAATAACAAAATATTGAAAAAATTTAAACATTTACACAAAAAAATAGTTTTTCAGAAAGTCCAATAGCAACAATTGGGGCTAAATTTTACAGTAATTTAAGGAATTCAAGATTATATAGCAAAAACATAAAAAATTACTTTTTGTGCATCACCAGTGGCAGCAGCCTTAACCAGTTCCTCATTTAAATCTCCTGAAACATGTGCTTCAAATATCTTCTTTAAAAGAGCACTTAATCTTTCTGTTGGAAAAAAATATGCACAAGAATTAGTCAATATTGCAACCATTTCCAATCTTAATATACTGTAAATGTAATTATACTTTAATCTAATATGTAGCACTATTGGTTAAAATTTTGCACCCAGATAATTTATATACTATTAGTTATTTAATGACAAAGAAGGTGTATAAATCTAGAGTGAATGGTAGGAGTAGAGGTCATCCCAGGAAATGTTGGGAGGGAGAGCAGGGTAAAGGAAGTTTCAAGTTTTAGAGGCTTTAGCATCCTGCAGGTTTGTGTGTGTTAGACAGGAGTGAATGGAAACAAGTGATTTTTAATGGATGTCCTGTTGGAGTGTGAGGAAAGTAACTTTTATGAAGGGAAACAGGTTTAGATGGACTTGAGTCCTCAATGTGGAAATGGTAGTGTGCTTGCACTCTGAAGGAGGGGTTTGGAATGTTGGGAATGTTGTAATCTTGCTTCTCACAAGATAGTTACATAAGAACATAAGAAAGGAGGAACACTGCAGCAGGCCTGTTGGCCCATACTAGGCAAATGCCTTTTTCTTGCAAAGGATATGGCCATTGAGGTAAAATAAAAGGAATGCGTATAGAGGAAATCATTATTTAATAAGAAAATTACTATCTTGAAAATTAGTGTTAATTTAAAAATGTTAAACTGATAAAGTAAGGAAAAAGAACACATACAGTGGACCCTTGAATTTTGTGATTAATCCGTTCCAGAGAGTCTGCCGAAAGTCAAAATTCAGGAAAATCAAAACCATTTTCCCCATAAGAAATAATGTAAATCCAATTAATCCGTTTCAGACACCCAGGAGTATTAACAAAAAAATATTTTTTTAGAGATTAAATATATTTACATACAGAAAAGAATGACTAATACAGTGAACCCTTGTATTTCGTAATTTTCGATAATCGTAATGTTTTTTCGTTGAAATGTAGACTTGCGAATCCTCGTTTGGCTCGCAAATAGTCATTCGTCTCGAACGCGTATGAGCGGCCCCGACACACCATTCACAGACAGTGTGGTATTGTTTATCAGCAAGTGACCATCGCCCAATGCGTTTGTATGATATATTTCTTAATATTCCACTCGTTTTAGTGCTTGCAACTGCTAAATAAGCCACCATGGGCCCAAAGAAAGCTCCTAGTGCCAGCCCTTTGGTAAAGGTGGTCAGAAACATGATAGAATTCAAGAAAGAGATCATTGCATGTGGCGAAGCTTGCCAGGCTGTATGGGAAACCCCATACAACCATCACTTCCGTCGTGGCCAAGAAAAAGGAAATCAAGGAAGCTGTTGTTGTGAAATGGGTCAATATCCTCACAAAAATGAGATCAAAAATACTTGAAGAAGTGGAGAGGTTATTGTTGGTGTGGATCAATGACAAACAATTAGCAGGAGATAGTGTTACGCAGTCGATAATTTGTGAAAAGGCAAGGCAGTTGCATGACGATCTCGTAAAGAAAATGCCTGCAACGAGTGCTGATGTGAGTGAATTTAAGGTCAGCAAAGGCTGGTTTGAGAGATTTAAGAAGCGTAGTGGCACACACAGTGTGGTAAGGCATGGTGAGGCTGCCAGTTCTGACAAATGTGCAGGATTTCAAGGGGTACATAGAGGCTGAACAATTCAAACCCCAACACGTGTTCAATTGTGATGAAACAGGCCTCTTTTGGAAGAAAATGCCAAAGAGGACCTACATCACACAGGAGGTAAAGGCACTGCCAGGACACAAGCCTATGAAAGACAGGCTAACTCTCATGTTTTGTAGTAATGCTAGTGGGGATTTTAAAGTGAAGCCTTTACTGGTGTATCACTCTGAAAATCCCAGAGTGTTCAAGAAAAACAGTATCGCCAAGGTTAATTTGTGTGTGATGTGGAAGGCTAACAGTAAGGCATGGCTTGATTGGTTCAGTGAAGTGACACTGAATTGACCCTAAAAGAGTTTTGGAAAGATCACTTCAGTATCCTCCATTGCATAAACCTTATAGGTAAGGCTTGGGAGGGAGTGACTTCCAGGACTTTGAACTCTGCTTGGAGAAAATTGTGGCCAGATTGTTCACCTTAAAAACAATAGTAACTCCTCCATGGAAATAAATGGTATAAAATACCGACACAATGGAAAAATAAACACATAAGCAGTATAATGTGATCCTTTATTGAAACGTTTGCCCACGCAGTGCCTATCAGTCACAAACAAATCTACCTGGATACAAGATACATGAGTATTTATAGGATTTAGTCAGGTGGAGAATGCTGCATGTGACAATCACACTACTCTGAAGATTGTCACATGTAGCATTCTCCACCTGACAATCTATAAATACTCATGTATCTTGTATCCAGGAGATCT
The DNA here is from genome assembly GCA_009830355.1 of Cherax destructor. Taxonomy (NCBI): domain Eukaryota; kingdom Metazoa; phylum Arthropoda; class Malacostraca; order Decapoda; family Parastacidae; genus Cherax; species Cherax destructor. Next base: position 1,124 of record WNWK01001938.1, on the reverse strand, counting down.
GTTTGTGACTCGATAACCCACTGCATGGGAAACGTTTCAATAAAGGATCACATTATACTGCTTATGTGTTTATTTTCCAGTAACTCCTCCATCCTCTCCTCCTCCCCTCTTCCATACATCAACAAGTCTTCAATAAAGGTAAGTGTCATGTTATTATTGTTTTATTCTTCATGTCTCATTGTTTTCTGTGTATGTACATCTATATTTCATGTAAAAAAATTTTGTTTTAATACTTTTGGGTGTCTGGAACGGATTAATTGGATTTACATTATTTCTTATGGGAAAAATGGATTTGCAAATCGTCAATTTCGCCATTAGTCACACTCTCTGGAACAGATTAATTACGAAAAACGAGGGTCCACTGTAAATATAAAGCACTAATAACATATATAAATGAACATTTAACATTACACTTACCTTTATTGAAGACTCTTGTTGGTGTATAGGAGGAGGGGAGAGGAAGGCCAGTTTGTTTGGAGGCAGAACAAAATGCTTCAATATGACACTAATATCACCTCTATGGCTTATTTATCTACCACAATTCATCTAATATGACATAATAAACAATATTAATAACATAGAAACATGATATATACTCTAGAATGAATAAAATATGTGAGGACTGGTGCTAGTGTTATTGTTGTTGGGTTTATAGGGGCCACTGACCATAAGCAGTACATATAGTGATGGCAGTGGCAGCAGCAGAACCGCCTCAATTCACACTGAAACAATATACAGTGGACCCCAGTAACGTAAAAACTTCATTCCAGAAGCCTGCTCAAGTGCCATTACCGAACGAATTTACTCCCTTAAGGAATAATGTCACGTAGATCAGTCTATTTCAGACCCCCAAAAATACACTTCCACAAGCACTTACAAATTTCCGGGGTCGTCACACCAACCTGCCGCTACTGTTTGGTGGTGCTACTTGCTGCATAAGTCATTCCAATTTCTTTTTTTCCATTTATCGTTAAAACCTGCTCACTTTTAGTCCCAGCCATAATTCCAATGAATAAAAGAAATGCTTCTTGTTGTGTAAAGCACATACACCGTACATCGTCCATAAAAGATAAGGTAACTTTGAAGCCACTGTCGGTCACCATGAGCTCAGCTCACTCAGATAA